>PVKS010030690.1:0-24167 GCA_004027875.1 Aplodontia rufa
ACACGCAAGGCCCCGAGTTCGGTCCTCAACCCTGGGGAAAAAACAAAAGAGTGGGGGGGGGGTGTTCAAGTTCTCTGTGCACCTACACACTCAGCATCCACAATTCCTTCCACTATAGAATGCTGGCCTCACCCAGGACCCAGCCACTGTTCCCAAAACAGATTGGAGGCTTAATGGTGGAACTTAAAGGAGTCCTCAGCACTGAACGCAGGGTGCAGGATAAAGCAGGGCATCCCTTCCATCCAGACACAGACCTTAGCAGCCTAACTTGGCATCTAAGTACCAACTTTGGGCAGCGAAATACTAATTCTTCACACATCAGGCTTAGAAAGAACTATGAAATCCATCTTGCTTCAGACAGCTACCACTTGGTAATCTTATTAACACTGAATTTCCATGCTTAGAGAAAGCTTACCTCAAAAGCAGTTGCTCAGAGAAAGAGGCTTTCTCAGTAAGGTCTGAAGGTAATCACAGGGTCAAAGAAATGGAGCTGGAAGTGTGGCTAAGTGGTCCAGTGCTTGCCTAGCATGCGCAAGGCCCTGGGTTCAATCCCCAGCACCATAAAAAAAATATATATAACTGGGCACCTTGGTGCAGGCCTGTAATCCCAGCTAATTTGGAAACTAAAGCAAGAGGATTGCAATTTGAGGACCAAATTCAGCAATTTAGCAAAACCATGTCTCAAAACAAAAAAAAAAAAAGAAAGAAAGAAAAGGACTGCAATATAGATTAGTGGTAGAGCACCCCCTGGTTCAGACCCCAGCATCAGGTAAAGAAGAAATATATTGGGGCTGGAGCGGTGGCTCAGCGGTTTCGGCGCTTGCCTGGCAAGCACGAGGACCCGGGTTCAAACCCCAGCGCCACATACACAACTGAGTGTTGGAGCAACTAAGGCCATGTGAAAAACTAAATAAAGTTGTTTCTCTCTTAAGAAGAAGAAGAAATATAGTATTTTAAGGCAAAATGTAATCCCCACACCCTCGGGTGACATTGCAAAGCAAGGAAGCTTCGGGGGGAATGAGGTTCTTTTGATTCATCTTTCAATGCTATCCTGCCTTCCTGACCTGTTGTCTCCCTATCCAGGGGTTGCAGTGGCCCTGAAGCAAGCCATGACTACGGAATTCAAGATCTATCAGCTCCAGGTGTTAGCCAACTGCAAGGCTCTGTCTAAGGCCCTCACGGAGCTGGGCTACAACCTAGTCACAGGTACAGACACCACGTGATGTGGGACAGGCCCTCTCTCTTCATGGGCGCATTAAAGCCTTTTCTGATCAGTTTGTGCCATTAGAGTGGTGGCTCTGAGCACCACCATGGCAAGAAGTCAACACCACCTCAGGAGGAAGCCATCGTGCCCTCAGCTAAAGAGCCTCCTTTCTAGACTTCCTATGCCTTCCCAGCTGCCTTTCCAGTGGGCCACACATGATAATAGTAGCTGCCACTTGTCACCCACCATAAGGTCTAGGGGGAGTACCTGAGGCTCACCTGAAAGAGGTCGAGGTCTGCCACCTGTAGGTGGCAGAGGCAGGACTTAATTGGCAGGACCCAGTGCCCCTCTCTATGCTCTCTCAGCCCTGAGATCAGGACACAGCAGGCTGTCCCTGGTAGGAGGGAGGCCCTAAGGGCTGTATTTTCCTGGAGAGTTGGCTTGCCAGTGACTTGTTTGCTTTCACACAAATCCTTCTGGAACTGATTGACCATGAGTGAGCTAGACTTCCAGGTGAGGGCCCAAGTCTGAGGCTGCCATCCCATATCACAGCACTTCAGGCTCTTCCAAGGAAGACCACATTTTCCTCAGACAAATGAGTCAGTTGCCATGAGGAAGGTGGCTTTGTTACGCTCACCAGGCTGCCCTGTTTGCAGCCATGGTGGTCCAGTCATGGCATCTGTAGACTCAGGTGCTTTCTCCCTGCACCCTGTCCTTCACTCTACTGAGATTTTAGGCCACCCTGTTTAAGGAGTGAGGTGTCTGTGGGTGGCAGAGCTGGCAGGGACTGGGTGAGTTCTAACTTCTCCGTGGCCCTGGGCAACACCCATCCATCACGTTCTACTGCACTACCTTTCCTTTCTTTTTCATCCTTCACACCTTCAAGTGACAAAGCCCTAGAAATCCCGATGCAGATCAGTCTCTTAGATCTGGTTGTACACATGAATTCCCTGAGGATCCTATTAAAACACAACTTCTGGCACAGCGGGTCTGTGGTAAGGGCTGCATTTGGAACCAGCTCCCAGGTGGCATTGGTCTGAGAACCGCCCTGGAGTTGCAAGTAGTTAGGTTCTGTTCCTTTTTAGCCCAGGGAAGTCCTGGTGTCAGCAGTCTCCTCCACATTCCTAACACACCAGGCCTGCTGTGTCCCTGGTGACATCGGCTTTGCTCACTCTGCTATCGAGAATGTGGTATAGACATTGAAGCAGATAATGGCTGTAAATATCTGCTTTGTGCCTGGCATCATGCTAAATAAACACTATGTACAGTATCTTATTTACACCTCATGACAGCATTTTGAATTGGGGTTTTTTTTTTATACAAATGGGATCTGAGGTTCAAAAATGTTGAGCTGCCAGAGGAAAAAACCACATGGGCAATTAATGGACTCAGCCAGGGGCTCCGAAGCTAAGCTGTTGGCTTAGTTCCCCTGCATCTTTGAAATCATCCCTGCAATATAGCCTTTGGCCAAGGAGAGAATTCCATTGTATACCAGATCCATACCTGGCTTAATGAAAGCTCAAAGCAGAACGATCAGGGGCTCTGAAGAGTTTCTAGACCTTAGGCCAAGTCCAGAAAACTCTGTTAGCGTTGCTATCCTCTTGTTAGTCAGCTTTCCATCACTATAATAAATACCTCAGGGGATCAACCTACAAATAGAGAAAAGGTTTATTTTGAGCCACAGTTTAGGAGGTTTATAGTCAACAATCAGCCCAATTGCTTTTGGGTCCGTGGTGAGGGAGCTCATCATGCAGGAGTGCATGGTGGAGAAAAACCTCACTTCATGGCCAGGCAGCAGAAAAGAGGAAGGAGCTGGGGTCCACTGTCCCCTTCAAGGTTACATGCCCAATGACCTCAGTTTCACCATCTTCCAATAGCACCACATCGCACACTAAGTCAGTACAACATGGAACACTTAAGATCCAATCCATAACATCTGCACCACTTTGATAATATAGCTTGAGTATTCCCTAATCCAAAATCAAATTTCCTGAGCATGACACAGTTTCTAAAATATTTTAGATTTTGAGTTTTTGGTTTAGGGATGCCCAAACGGGAAAGTCTAGCAAATAATCAAAAATGTGAAAAACTTCAAAATGTGAAACGCTGTTTCCAAGCATTGCCAACTATCAACCTCAGAGGGTTTGGAATAAAAGGAGTAACAGGCTGGCAGTGTCTAGCACCAGTATATGCTCAGTGAGCATGGTTGTAAATTGAACCCTGCCCCCCCACCACTATTCCAGTGTTCACCTAAAACGGAGCCTTTAAGATTGGTGTCAGAGGGGCTCAGGGGTAGCTTTGTGGTGGAGTACTTGCCCTGGGTTCCATCCCCTAAAAAAAATCAATATCACTTAGGACATCTACAGGTCCTTTGTCAGAAACCAGAAGCCACAAACATATTGACCCAAGGAAGCCTCAGCCCATGCTGACCCTTGTGTTGAGTCATGAATGTCGTTAGTCTTCACTACAAAAGCCACTAGACGTTTATCTGGCAGCCTCACATCACTTCTTTGTATGATACCCTGTTTACACAGGTTCTGTCCTCATCCACTCCTAGGCCCAGTTCATCTTTTCTCGTGGGCAGCTGACATTCAAGGTCACTCGGTGGGTGCTCATTTTCCTGATCTCAGGCGTGACCATCTCCACCCCCTGCCCAGGTTCCTTCACTTGGTGCACGATGAGCTTCCTACATTCCATGTAGGAATCATGTCCAACTCTGTTTCCAGGTGGCTCTGACAACCATTTGATCCTTGTGGATCTCCATTCTAAGGGCACAGATGGTGGAAGGGCTGAGAAGGTGCTGGAAGCCTGTTCCATTGCTTGCAACAAAAATACCTGCCCAGGTGAGACTCCTCCTTGGTCTTCTTTCCCACACAACCCTTTCTGCATTTCTTCCAGCCCAATTTTACCTAATGGAAGTATTTCAGGGCTGGAGCGGTGGCTCAGCCATCGTGTGCTTCCAGAACACAGGTTCAAACCCCAGCACCATGTACACAACAAAGTGTCAGAGCAGTGAAAGCCACATGAAAAACTAAAGCGATTCTTTGTTTCTTAAAAAAGAATGAATGAATGAATGCATGCATTTCAGTCCTCAGATGACTGGGGGACAAATACACCATGCTAGGAGGGAGTTAATCCTGTTTCCAAGCATTGTCAGCCCTCAACCTCACAGGGTTTGGAATAAAATGAGCAACAGGCTAGCAGTGTCTAGCACCAAACATATGCTCAGTGAGCACCCATTCCTTTGGACTTGATTCTCACCCTGCACTGAGCAGAAAGGGGAAGGCTGATGTGGAGCCCTCAGTGTGGTACAGCCTTTGATGAGAGGCAAGGCCTCTTGGAAACAGGCAGCATTTCCCAGTGTGTTCATAGAATGGTAACATCTCAAACCCAGACAGCAGTTGACCTTTTTAGCAGCAAGGACCACATCGTAGAAGACTACTTTGCCTACTGTTAAAACACAATGATGAAAACATGATCCTGCCTTCTCTTACCTTTGGTTCCACTCCTTATTTTTGTTTGATTTTTAGTACTCAGGGGCACTCTTACCACAGAGCTACACCACCAGCCTTTTGTTTTGTTTTGATTTGTTTAAGAGAGGACAGTGAGAGAGATCAATTTTTATTGAGTTTTTCACATGGCTTTCGTTGCTCTGACACTTAGTTGTATACGTGGATGCTGGGGTTCGAACCTGTGTACTTGTGCATGCTGGGCAAGCACCGTAACCGCCGAGCAATCGCTCCAGCCCCACCAGCCCATTTTTGAGACATGGTCTTCCTAAGTTGCCAAGTATGGTCTCGAAATTATGACCCTCCTGCCTCAGCCCTCCAACTTGCTGGGATTACAGATATGCATACCACACCCAGCTTCTGCTGCTAGTTTTTAAATCAGTTGTACTCTTCACAACTCTGCTCAGGCCAATTCTTTTTGCCCAAGTGTCTTTCTAAGTGCAAGCTGGGAACACTGGTACACACCTTTAGTCCCAGTACCCAGGAGGCTGAAGCAGGATGGTTTCAAGTTCAGAGCCAGCCTTGGCAACTTAGCAAGACTCAAGATTTTAAAAAGCTGGAGATGTAACTCAGTGGCGGAGCACTTAACATACATGAGGCCCTGAATTCAATCTGCAGCACTGCAAAACATAAATGCACAGCGGTGTTCTGGGTGCAGCCTTTAGGGACAGCCCTGTTTTGTCTTGAAGGCGACAGAAGTGCACTGCGACCCAGCGGACTGCGCTTGGGAACCCCAGCACTGACATCCCGAGGACTTTTAGAAAAAGACTTCGAAAAAGTAGCACACTTCATCCACAGAGGTAAGGATAAGATTTGGCAAGTCTGCCACATTGTACTGTATGTGAAATTTCCATCTGTGCTTGAGTAGCAGAGACCATGCCACGGATGGTGTCTCTGTTAAGGCCAAGTGTAGGGGACAAGGAACAGCAAAACCACTCCAGCAAATCTTGTTTGAGAGGTTTATAAATGTGTGCTGCTCTGGGATGTCACACACAAGAATTGCCTGAGGGGTCACTCCCAGCTGGGGGACATCATGGCAGTTGTGCTTTAGCTTCCAACCATCCTCCTCCTCAGGGTGGCTAGCGTGGGCTGGGCCCACAGGTGACTCTGTCTTTCCGCACAGGCATAGAGCTGACTCTGCAGATTCAGAGCGACATGGGCCCAAGAGCCACTCTGAAGGAGTTCAAGGAGAAACTGGCAGGGGATGAGAAGTGCCAGAAGGCTGTGCAGGCTCTCAGGGAGGAGGTGGAGAGTTTTGCTTCTCTCTTCCCACTGCCTGGCCTGCCTGACTTCTGAAGTTGCCATCCTGCTCTCTGTGCTTGCTCTGGCACCGTGACTACACACCAGGGGGGCAGGCATGGGCACTGCCTGGAGGACCTTAAGAGAGATGAGAGCCGTACCACAAGGCACGACTGCTCCTTTCTGCCCTCGAGCAGGCATTCCTTTTGGACTTTTCTCATTTTCAGAAATTGAAATTTATTTAAATCTCATTGTTAGTAATTCTGGGACAGGTTATTAGGGAATTTAAATCTGAACCTCACTTTCTCAACAGTTGTATATAATTATTCTAGAAAAATAAAATACTGTATAGCCCTTTAGCCTTAACCATTTAACAGTACAGGACAAAACTATTAGAAAGATTCCAGGATTTTCCTCCTCTTTCTCTAAATTGCTAGGCTTTCCCCTGACTTGCTAGGACAGATAAACACCCGAGTTCAGAGCTTATACATGCTACCCATTCTTCCTGCTGTGTTGACCAGTGGGATGCCAAAGGAGCACTGAATGTGACCATTACAGGTGGCGAGGGCAATTCTGAATCTTCTGCCCTGTGCTTTAGATTATAAGTTAGAAAAATGTATACAGGTGTACCCAGCCAGTACAGTGGGAGAATTTACCGTCAGCAGCTCAGTCTGCCATGAAATCGCTGGGGGTGTACCTCACTCGTGGAACATGTGCTCAGCACGCATGAGACACTGTTTGATCCCCAAGAGCAAACATGAGTGTCTCTTTTGCCTTCTACTCAGGGTAGTGCCCAGTCCCTTCTTGGTGTGGGAATCAGCCAGGGGCCAGAGGCTTTCCTGCTCCTCCTGAGTTAACCAGCTCCTTTCTACAATCAGGAACCCAAATGTCACCTTCCCAAGGAATCTTTATTTTTCACATAGCTGAAGTGCAAACCATAGGTGACCATTTTTAATAAGCACAAATTTTTAACCACAGAATGTCTACAAGAATTATAGCTTTAAAAATACAACCAATTTTTATATTTCAAAAATAATCTGAACTCAAATAAATTATTTCTTAAAAAGTCTACTCCTTGTACTATTTGTTTGGCATTTTTTACTTGGGTTAAACACCTGTGAGATGCTACCTACTCCAGCTCCAGCCACTGTGACAATTGCAGCTTGTGGGGTCAGGATACACATTCACAGACGCCACAGGAACATGCAGTACTAAAATAGCTTTTTAGAAAGTAACAGATAAAGAGTTTTTCACAGATTATGCTTCTAGCTGCAGCCTCGAAAAGGGCGTTTCTCTCCAACCTGTGGCTCCAGCTATTGTCAGCCAGCCTGAGTACAGTTCCCTGAGGTCCTGTCTTGCAGATGATGCTCCTTGTAGCCTAGAGTCCAGTCTGTTGGTGTCTTCCATTGTGGGGACAACTGCAGTAGTCTCCATGGGTGTGTGTGACACACCAGTCCCCATCCCTCTGCCTCTGATCTGGGAGTTCTTTTGCTACCTAGGCAGTTTTAAATTCAGGGCTTACCTCCTCCCCCCTCAGCAGAAGATACTTGGACATCCCCAAGGCCCTGTGTGAAGCCTCCAATTTGCAGCTGAGCAGTCCCTCCAGGAAGCTGATCCCAATCCCAGCAGGTTAACATGTTGCCCATCCCAACACCCCCATCCATCCACTCCTACCTCCTTACAAAGCCTTGCCCAAATCTTAATGGAATCAGAGGTTCAGGGGAGCTTAATGTGCCCTACCTTATCGGCTAAGATTGGTTTCACTTTCCTACCAGAAGTAGAAATTTGATGCTTTTTCATTTTTACAGTTAATACTAAATCCCTTCTAAAGATTCTGTGCCTTGCAATCACAGTACTGGGACAAAGACCGAGCTAGCTGGTTTGCTTCAAAGCACAAGCCAAGGCACTTACAAGCTCTCTAGGAAAGCAGAAAGTACAGCAGCCCAGGAGAGGCCTGCCCGTCTGCTGTAGAAGTTTCTCCGCTGGCCTTGTACATCTGGTCACACAGCCCTACTGGCCAAGCAGGCACCACGATGCAGCGGGGTGCAACACAGAAGCACAAGCCGCTGACTCACATGCATAGTTCACGGTGTGCTGTGGGACATGCAAGACTTCCAGGGAGTGGATGGCCGTTCTCTCCTCCACACCACAGGGCTCGACTGTGACAGTCCTTGGAGCTAGGATGCAGTCTACTAGCCTTCCTAGGATTTTGAATTGGGATCTGCTGTGTGGGGTTGAAATCTATAGTTTTACTCCAGTAACTGATCTGAAACAAGTTAAAGGTTAGATGGGGAATCAGAGTCCACTTCTAAATTCAGCAACAATGTAACTTCGGCTAGTGTCAATTATGGGAGAGTCACAATTGCTAAAGTAGCAAGATTCCTAGGGAGAAGGTGAGGCAAAAGAGCAGCTCAGACCAGCGTGACTCACCTGCCCCACCTGCCATAGAAGACCATGAGCTGATCTCTAAAACGGACCTTCTGAAAATCACTAGCGTATGGACTGGCAGCTTGATTAGGTGGCTCTTTACCTGGACTGCTTTAAAAATTGGGGGCAGGTAAATCACGGGTTAGTGGTCCAGGGGAAACAAACCTCAGACAACCACTTACAGTACCAGGGCCCTGAAAGCAAGTTTTGAAAAATAAGGGGCACTCATGTCACCTCCTATTGGGGACATGTTGTTTTTAAATATTGTATGAGGAATTCCTCCAATGAAAACTCTTCAAGAGATCCCATTACAAAGATCTCCGTACCATCAAGGTGTATAGATGTGAAACTTCTAGATTGATTCCTCCAAAGGGTAGGGGCTAGGGAGTGGCAGAACAGCGATATTAACTGCCTCTGCCCAAGCTATGACTCAGTGTCAGCACCACTTTCAAGATCTTTCTAAAAGAAAGCACACTTTACATCCAATAAGCCTCTGAAACCACTATGTGGAAAAGTTAATGTTTAACCAAAATATAAAATAGGAGTTCAACCACTAGTCAGTAAAGCCATCTCTGCATAATGAAGAACCATTCTGAGAAGTGGCCTTTTGCCACTTCTGTGGCTGCCCCACCAGCCACCTGTTATATTCATTCCCTACCAGTCTCCTGCCTTAGTCCTCTGAGCCACCCGTGAGGCTGAGTGCCAAGCAGATACCCCCAAAGGAACTTCCACTTAGGACCTCCCAGTGCACAGCTTTAGCTTCCAGAAACCTAAGTGTGGCTGCAGTTCAGCATCAGCCTGAAGCTCAACTTCCACTTTTATCAGTTCTCCTGGTGAGCACAATGTTAGCCATGAGTTCCTGTGCTGGTGTGACACATAGGAATGGGTGGTGCCACTGAACAGTTTCCCAGCTGGTCATTTGGATTCCACAGACCTTCCTGCCCTTCAAGACAAAGTATCACACAGTTGTGTCCTTGGTGCCATAAAAAGACAGCACTTAGCCACTCAGTCAGAAAGCAGAAGTGACATCTGGAACATGACGGGGAAGCAGTAACAGGTTGAGGGAGTCCAAGAGCAGAGTCAACGGATGTTCCAGTCAGAAGCTGCCAGGGCATCCTGGCAACTTCTGTAAACATGTAAGATGAGTACAAGGACAAGGAGAACCGACAGGAAAGAGACACTGCTGTCTGCCACAAAAGGTTTTCGGTCACGCTTAAGAGCAAAATTCTACCCCCTGTGACAGGAATAAGGGACTCTGACTGGAAGCCAGGGGCCAGAGTCAACAACTGGCTGCAGAGTGAAGTGACACAAACTTTGGTTCACCAGCAGTCTCCTACCCCTCCATGAGAGACCGTGGTGGTGGCAGATGACAGACCAGGTCCCTGTAGCAGAACAAGTGCAGGGGACACAGGGCCCAGCAGATGCACACATGGAGCTGACGCAGGTCCAGTTTACTACAATTTTCATGGAAAAATTTTAAAAGAATACCCAGAATTTTCCCCCCTAAGGGAGGAAAAACAGCTTTTAAAAAGGTATGACATTTTCAAGGTTGTGAGACCCGCTTTGTACACCACTGGCAGCTGCAGAAGGAGCCCTGGGAGGCTGTGCTGGTTGCCATCGATGAAATAGGTGAGGGGGCAGGGACCAGAGGGCATCTCCTGCCCAATCTCAAATACCTTCCTTGAATGGGGGCTCACATGGGGATGATCATGAGCTATGGGGCCAGAGGTGAGCACAACTTCCCAAAAGGTGAGTCCACGAGGAGCCACATGGGGGCTGGTCCAGAAAGTCCCTGCCATTTCAGTTCCCACTGGCCAAGTTGATCATGTCAGCTAAACAACCCTGCTGTGACCCAGCCCACAAGACCCCATGAGAGGTAGTAAAGTGGTTGCAAAGGTTTGCTGTGGGCCTGGAGTGTGACCTCTACCAAGTCCCAGCCTATCTGCAGAGCTTCTCAAGACAGTGCTCCTGTACTCTGGCCAGGAGGAGCCAGTGGGTAGCCCCAGGAGAGCTGCTGGCAGCTCATCTCTTGCACAGTGGTGATGGCCTCGTGGCCCAGGGTCTGCTCCATGTGCAGCTCCAAGAGCAGTCCTCATGCTGGCTGTATCTTCCGGTACCTGCTTCCCATCTGGGCCTACTGATGACGATGAGGCGTGATCTTCAGGGGCTGCTCACAGGCACTTTCCCTCCTCGAGGAGATTAGGGCATAACAAGGGACTGCTCATGTCCTCCAAAAGGATGCATTTCCATACCCAGTTGGCCAAAGCTCTCTCCCTCCAACCTCCTTCAGGGGTCTCCCCAGGGATATTGGGCTCCAGGAGGTCAGCTAGAGGGCCACAGCAAGGGTCTCAATGAGGCAATGGATGTTCTGTCATTGTTCTCCACCAAATCATCACAGCAGGCTGCATCTCTAGCCAATTTTGTCATCCAAGAATCCAGCAATGTTGAATGGTCAGTGTTTACACCTCTTCCTGTCTAGGATCTACAGCTTCTCTCCCCATCCAGGCCACCAGCCCTCTGAAAGCCACGGACACCCCCTATCCAGGCACCACTCTTCACCAGGGAGCTGAGGGCAGCCGCTACTGTTCTTCCAGGTGCCTTCAGAGCCAGGCTCCCACCTCTATCCAGCTCACCCTGCAGGCTTCCCAGAGACGCATGGGAACCACAGCTGCCACCTGCTTCCTTCACTGACAACACCAGAGGGCTCAGCAGTCCAGCCGAGGCAAGCATCTTGTCATGCCAGCCCCTCCCCTTCCCATACCCTGAGTCACAGGACTTGGTCACAATGGCTGGGACCAACTTCAGATTTTATACAAAAAGCTGGGAACATAGTCAAACCTGAGGATGGGGTGGCTGGACACAGGAGACTCCTGCACATAGTGCAGCTTTAGCAGCTCAGCCAGGTACTGGACCACCCTGACATCTTCATTCACCAGGCCCAGGTTCAGCCTCAGGAAGCTCACCTGGCGGCTGGCAACCAGCTCCTCTGTCTCCTTGTCATGGGCAGGCAGATGCAGGTGGTGGCAGAAGGTGTAGAGAAAGGCCTTGGAGCAGAGCTGAGTGAGCATGCTCTGGATGTGCAGGTAGTAGGTGCTGCCCCGCTTTATCTGAGTGCGGTGGTCGGCCAAGCGGGGCACCAGAGTGCCCCTGTACAGAGGGCAGCGCAGGGTTTTGTTGTCCAGGTCCAGGATGCTTGTGTAGCGGCTATAGCGGCTCAGGGCATGGAGGGTGCCTGCACTGCCAGGGGAGGCCACTCTGAAACAGATAAGCCAAAATCATAAGGAAGGGCAGGGGTCAGAAAGATGGCAGCAGAGGCTCTGATCATGGGGCTTGCTGTCTCCAGGATAGTTCTCACCCAGCCAGCACACACTGGCTCCTGGAAGGCAAATCTGATCATCAGGATCTTCAAAGGACTCCTCACTACCCTCACAATTCAAACACTCTGACTTGCTCATAATGTCTTGTGAAGTCTGATTCCTGATGGCTTCTGAAGCCTCATCTACTACTTACTGAATGGACTCTCCCTGGAGCAGGCCAAGCCTTCCGTGGGGCCTCAAATCCCCTTCCTATTTGCCCTGCTAAAACTGTCCTTCTCTTCTATTGGACTTGACTTATGCCTATTTAAATCAGCCCTCACTGATCTCCACTGTTACCCAGAACCTTCCCTATGAAATGGAGATAATAGTTCCTACAATTATATTCCTCACTGGACCACTGAAGTGACAAAAGGAGCCATCTTAGGATGGTGGCGGGCCCCTACTCAGTGTTGCTGTCATCATCTTTACTACTTTAAGCCCAGCACTGACACCCCTATTTACTCATTTGCCCCCCTGGACAAGGAACACCACCATCCTAGAGACCCAGGACTGTATCTGATTTGGTCACATCCTTCACATTGAGGTCAGGAAAGCAGTGCATATTTCAAGAGGGAAGGAGTGGCTCACCTTGTAATTCTGGCTCTAGGCAGTGTCTGACACTTATCTGTCCTCATAAATATTTGGCAAATGACCAGTGGTCCAACCTTTTTATTTTCTTAGAATGGAGGAGTGACCTGCCCAGAAGTTAAATGGTCCAGGGTAGGGTGGCCCCAGAATTCAGATCTGAGACCCCCTCTTTCCCTCCAGGGGGCAAAGCACTACCCACAGGTCTGCTACCTTGCCTGGCACCCTCCGCACATCATTCATGGATCACTGCCAGCATTTCACTCAGCCTAGCCTGGCCCTCAGAACCCCTTCACAAGGCATTCCAGCCAACTACCTGAGCATCTCTAACCATTCTGAGCCACCCTGGTTGATCCAGATAAGCCATCATATGTTAACAGATTGATGAGCTGCCCCTACTGATGTCTCTTAGATTCTCTACCTCTGACAAGTCAAAAGTTGGGGTTAAGGGAGTGAATTGGGAGAACAGAAAGAGGTGGGTGAGGGATACTGACCCATCGTTTCACAAGTAACAAACAGCAGCCAAAAACAATTCAGGAAAGCCTTTCCTTTCAGGCATGGACCAGAAACAAGGACTAGATGGTTTCCCTGGGAGGCCCTAGAAAGGCACTATCAGGCCACTATCACTACAATAAGCACTGAGGGAGAGGCAGGCCTTCAGCTAGACTTGTCAAGCAGCATTTGGAAAGACAAAATGAGCTCAAGTGATTAGCAGAGGAATGAAACAGAAGGCATTTACAGGGAGGGAGAAAGGGGTGGCTTTTGCATTTCCTCATTAAGACCAGTCTAGAACAAACAGGACACTGGACAGCCAAGTGAAAGCCACTGAAGGCTTCCTGTCCCTCCCACCAGTTACAGTCACAATCATTTACACTATAGCAAGAATATGAGTCAAAAGGTCCTGGCATCTGCAAGTCTACAAATCTAGAGGTTCCCAAAAGTCACGTACACCAGATAGATTCCATATTCTTACCCCAGACCAAATCAATCAGAATCTTTCAGGCTGAAGTACAGGAATCCATGATTTTAAAAATCCTCCCAAATAACTGTGACACAGGCTAGGTTAGCAACCACTTAGGAACTCTGTCCCCCCCACCCCCCGACAGAAAAGGAAACGGAAATAGAGAATGACTTGTCAAAAGTCAGTGAGTTGCTGTTGGGCACTGTCTAGAAACCAAGCTTCCTGATTCTGTCCACACCACCAACCTGCCTCATCTCTAACTGGCCAGGGCCCGTCCCCACCACCTGAAACCAGTTACCTCTGCAGGCCAATAAGCTTCCACTTCTGAAAATCCATAATGTGCAAAGGGGAAGAGACCCAGTGCTTCACAGGTTTGGCATAGCGGCCATAGTTGGGGACAAAGATAGACAGTGCAGTCACAAGCTTCCTGACTATAGTCTCATCTTCCCCCAGGACCACGAGTGTCCTCCCACTGAGCAGGGAGTAGATGGCCGGGTGAGCAAAGGGGTACTGGCGGATGAATTTTAAGGCATTCTGGCCAGCCCTCTTTTTATGCCTCTCAGAAGATGGGCCAACAGGATGAGCAGAGGGAGTCCTGTCCGAGCTGGTGGAGGCCACACTGCTTACATAGCTAGTGGTATCTGAATAGTTGTCCAGGCTGGTCTTACTGACATCCCGGCTAGCCAGCAGATAACTTGGGTCCAGCTCATAAGCTGGGAATGCTTCACAACTGTTGTCTTGGGAAGAAGGATTGGTGCTTTCCACTGCAAAGTCTACGTGGAACCCTTGGTCTTTCTGCCTGTAGGGCTGCGGGGGGATGCTCACCACACCATCCTCGTCAGAGATAGTGTGGGCTGCAGTGGGGAGTGGCACCAGCTGACCACCACTTTCCTTCCCAATACAGCAAGAGGAGTCTATCTGGGATGGCATGTTTTCCAAACTGCCTTCTCCAGCCTCACCCAGCTCTGGTGGACTGATGCTTGCATCAAAATGGATGGCCCCCTCGTTATCTGCATAGGATTCTTCTTCATTAATGGCACTTGGGTAGCTGGCCTTAAAGTCATCAGGGATGAGGGCCTCTGAAGGACAGGTGCTCAGGACTTCAATACTGTCCTCACTAATGGTCCTATGGCTGACCGCTTTGCTCCGGACCACCTGGGGGCTCAATGGTACTGTGAGGCTACCCTGGCTGTCAGACTTAGACAGAACAGAGGTGGACTTCTCTGTGCCCAGAACCTCAATGCTTTCACCACTGCTGATACTGCCTTTCATATCCATATCCAGGTAGTCCAGGTTTTCGTGGGGGTCAAAATTGCTTGACTCTGTCACCTCTACTTCCTTGTATTCCTCATCTCCAAGTTCCTGCTCCATCTTGATCAACACAGACTCCACACTGGACTTGTAAGAACCAACACTAATTAACACTTTAGGAATCGGACATTCTTCCAGTGGTCTGGAAAACGGCTTGTCTTGTCTGGGTTGAGAGGGTATATTCTCTTGTTTCTCCACCAACCTGTCATCAACCTCTACAAAGTCTTCAAAGAGGAAGTTTGTTATGAGCTGTTGTTTCAGAAGTGCTCTATCAATCTGACTGGTCAGGAGGTAGCACAGGTCTCCTCTGAACATGTGCTCAATGTGGCTGAGCTGGGCCAGGGTCTGGGTGAAATACTCAGTGTCACAGAGCTCCTCCAAAGTCTTCAACTTCTTGTCAAAACACTTGGTGGACTTTGCTTTGATGAGTTTGGGGATGTAAGCTGGACGGCAGGTGTAAAGGTCTGTGTCAGCAGACTCATCAGGGTTAGAGGTAGAAGATGCCTGGTCGGCCTGATCCTGGGTCTGCTCTATCTCACCAGAAGACAAATCAGACCCCTTCACTTTCCGATGAGGGTATGAGCGGATCTGCTTAAGCAGGTCTTGATGTTCAATGATGGACTTCTCCACACTGGCCAGTTCATTCGCTTTCTCAATGGCCTGAGATGAGTAAAAGCCTTTGTCGTTAGCTTTCTTCTGGATTTCCGTTTCTGTGTGCAGCACTGTTCTAGTGTAATCCAAGTCTTTCAGCTTTTTTTCAAGTTCTCCAGCAAATGCCTTCCTGTTGCCCGTCTTCAAGCATTCAGATGCTTTGGAAAATTCAGCTGAAAGCTCCTGGAACTGTTGCATGATTTTATGCTGGTCTGCCGAGATATAAGCCATGCAAAAAGGCCTCACGAAGCCACGCGCCTCCAGGTCGTACAGAGTAAGGTGGTGCACATATGCAAAGGCTCCTTCCTTGGAATCTCCTAGTACCACCTTGGAATCCTCTACAAAGTTCAACTTGGGGTAGGCAGAACCTGGAGGATGGCCCACGAAGGAAGCCTGGTAATCCACAGACATGATCCGCAAGGAGAAGTAATTCAGATCAAAAGTGCCAAAAACTTTGGTGTCATTGGGGATGGTCAACAAGGGTTGGGGTCCCACCTGCTCAGAGAACTCAGATATAAGGATGAAATCCCTGGAGAACTTGGCCCCAGACAGTTTAGACCACGGGTTGGCTCCCTGGCTGGCGAAGGGGAACAGGGGCACTGAGTACTCCTCTGGCAGGGCCGGCTCATTATAAGGCTCTTCCTCATATTCATCTTCTTTGGTGAAAGCCACCACATCAGGGGCGCTGATCATATTTCCTGATAATCGGAAAGAACATTGAGAGGAAATGGGAATGAACGCAGGGTTAATCCAGGAGGCAAAGCCAGGCCTCTGCAGGAGGAAGTGTAGTCCTTGTGGCCTTCTTTGAGCCCCCAGGCGTCCTACGTTGCCTCTTGACACACCCAAGGCCAGGAACTCCCGGAGCCCCTCACAGGTGTACCTCCTCGGGAGCCCTAGGAGGCCTCATAAACTCCAAAGGCCCAAGTGACCAAGGAGGCTGATTGCTCGCCTCCTCGTTCTCCCACAAGCACGACCAGCGCAAGGCACCTACAGCGAGGTCATCTGAACACGACGCGACAGCAACAGCCCCAGCCCTGGACCGGGTGCCTAACGCGGGCTACGGGCCGCTGCAGAAGTCAGCCAAGGTTCGTCGCCCCCACGGCCAGGGGGCAGAAACCGTCGCGGCTCCTTGGACGCCACAACCCCGAGCCTGCTATCGCGGTGCCGCCATCTTGGCATCACATGACTCGCGGTCATCGGGGTCGCGTGACCCGGAAGTGCCTGCGCCGCCGATGCCGGAGCAGGCGGAAAAAAGACAAAGACAGTCTTGCACTGGATTGCCCTGTGGCCGGTCCCTTCCAAAGATGAACCCTATTAACCAACCACTGTCCGGAAGAAATGGAGAATTCAAAGGAAAAGTGGGGCAGAGCAGGGCAGGGGAGAGAGGGGGGAAAAGCTGGAACGAGAATTCCGGAAGTGCAGAGCATTCTGGGAGTTGTAGTTCCCGGCCGCCGTGGGGCGGGCGCCTAGCGGAAGCTGCCGGAGAAGGCGGGAGGAAACGCAATGCCGACTTGTGGATTATCAAACCGAGGCGGCGGCAGGCGGGAGAAGGCCCAGTGACCCCAGCCCGAAGGCCTGCGAGCAGGCTGGGAGGTGACCAAAAGCGTGGTCGGCTCAGAGCTGGTGGTTCCCTTACAGCGAGCGCCGGACCTCTTACCGCTGGCTTCCCGGACATGCTCGGGAAACCGCGGTGCGGAGTCGGCTGCGGGCGCGGGGCCTAGGGATGATCTTCCCCGTCGCCCGCTACGCGCTCGGGTGGCTGCGACAGCCCGGAGGCCGTGCCGTGTCCTGCGCCGCCATGGAAGTGGCCTTCCGAGGCGTGCGAAAAGTCCTCTGTGTAGCGGAGAAAAATGATGCGGCCAAGGGCATCGCTGACCTGCTCTCCAACGGTGGCATGCGGCGGGTAAGAAAGCGTTGGCGAGCACCGTGAGGGATGCCCACGGTGCGGGACCGCCTAGTGGGCGCCCAGAATCGAGGTGAGCGCCACTGCGCCCACCCCGGAGGCCTCCCCGACTCGCCCCTCACGTCTGCCCTCCCGAGCACCAGGTTAACCCCGGACTGATGCACACTTTAAACGTAGTGGGACGACCACTCATGTGCCCAAAAACCTTTCATCTCTGCCCACAACAGCTTTCCCAAACTTGTCCCACCCTCCTAAACTCCAGGAACACGGGCTGTTCTTGTGGGTCTAGAGTAATTCTGGGGAAATCTGTATTTTAGCTCATTTTCCCTCCTGATTCTAAAGTTCAGTTCAGTTGGAAACCCCTAACCGTACTCCTGACTTGAAATTCAAGTCTTGTCTGATGGCTCCCAGCAACTGAGCCCCTCTCCTTCCTCAGCCACATCCCCTGCATTCTGCAGTCCCTTGCATTTTCTTCTCTAATCACACCCTGATGGTGCAGCATTGTAATATGTGGGGATTGGAGGTGAAGTCAGCCTGTTCTTGCTCCGTTTGTTCCTTCCTCCCGCAACATCTTCGCTGATTCAAAGCCATACAACTGCACCAATAAGCTGATGACCATGACCAAGTTATAAACTCCTCTAGCAGAACTTAAGTCTCTTAATTAACGGCAGGGATTGTGTCATTCAGTCTGTCCATGCGATTGCCATGGAGCAGGCTTTGTTTTAGGGATAAATGAATAGGACCTGCCTGCTTTCTTAAGAATGGGATATAGGACCAATGGAAAACAGATATGAGACATGTGATGACTGCTACCATCAAGAGGTGAGGCAGCGAAGGGAACGGCTGGAGAGAATGTCTGGGAAGGACTGCGAAAAGGGGTTACATTTCCCAGTCCCCAGGTGGCCTTTCTCTTTTCTCTTCAGTGCTGGTATAAAAACTCACAGGCATAATAACTTTGTGTGTCAGTTAGGGGGAAGATAGGGCCTACTCAGAAAGGGTCCCACTCATCCATAGTTGCACCAGCAGAAATGATTTGTAGACTGGATTTCAGTTCTGACTGGGCTTGTGATGTCGTTGGATTTCAGAGCCTAAGGAAATAGATAACTTTTTCCAAGAATAGTTTGAGGGGCTGGAGCAGTGGCTCAGCGTTGGAGCATTTGCCTGGCATGCACAAGGACCCAGGTTCAAACCCGAGCACCACATACACGATTAATTGTTGGAGAAACAAAGACCTGATGAAAAATAAATAAATAAAATTGATTCTCTCTCTCTCTCTCTCTCTCTTCAAAATAAATAAATAAATTGAGCCGGGTGTGGTGGTCCACACCTGTAATCCCAGCAACTCAGGAGAGCTGAGGCAGGAGGATTACAAATTCTAGGCCAGCCTAAGCAGCTTAGCAGGACCCTGTCTCAAAACTTAAAAAAAATAAAAAGGGTTGGGGATGTGACTCAGAGGTAAAGTGCCCCTGGGTTCAATCCCTGGTACCAAAGATAAATAAATAAATAATTTGAAATAAAAAGTGCTGGGGGTATTATGTCTCAGTGGTTAAGCGCCCCTGGTTCATTCCCTGGTGCAAAAAAAAAGAATAAATTGAGACTCAAACAGAAAAGTGAATGGTTGTGGTCAACAGTTAATTGGTATACTTGTATGGTCTCGAAATCAAGAAGATATTGGGGAAGAAGGAACAAATGGTCAAGAGACTTTGACCAAATAAGAGCACTTCGTGCCTTTAATGTGTAATGTGACCTTGGACAAGTCCTTTCTGATCTTTGAAAGATGTTATATTAGCTGACCTCAAGCTTACCTCCCAGTATAAAAATGCCATGGATTCTAGCCCAACACAGTGGCACACACCTGTAGCAGTGATGGGGTGGCGAGGCCAGGGGGTTGCAACTTAGCAAGACCCTGTCTCAAAATAAAGAATAAAAAGGAAGACTAGGGGTATAACTCAGTGTAAAGTGTTCCTAGGGTCAGTCTCCAATATAGCGGGGGGGGGGGGGGGGAGTCCTAATAATTTATCAGCAGGTATATTGTTACTTTTTTAATATTCCCCCTTATCTGGGTTTTGCTTGATCTTTACACCAAGGTGTCATTTGTCTTTTAGTGTGATTTATAGTTTTTATTTTTGTTTTGATTTATAGAGAGAAGGACTTTCTAAATTCAATAAGATCTATGAATTTGACTATCATCTCTATGGCCAGGTAGGTGCTAAATATTTCTGTCATAAAGCTAAGGTGTGCTTTCAGATCCATGTGCCATTTTGGTGTACATTCTTTGGGTTTTCTGCTATGCCTAGAAAGTGCATCTATTTATTGTAAACCCTTGTTAATTGCTTGTATATTAATTAGTCACCCTGGCCATATGTAAAATATGTCATTTTCTTATGAATAACTCTTTTAGCTGAGTGCAGTGGTACACACCTATAATCCTAGCTACTTGCAAGACTGAGGCAGGAGGATTGCAAGTGCAAGGCAAGCCTTAACACCTTAGCAGGACCCTGTTTAAAATAAAAACGGGGGCTGGAGTGGTGGCTCAGCGGTTTCGGCGCTTGCCTGGAAAGCACGAGGACCCGGGTTCAAACCCCAGCACCACATACACAACTAAGTGTCGGAGCAACAAAGGCCATGTGAGAAGCTAAATAAAAAAGTTGTTTCTCTCTTTCTCTGTCTCTCTCACTGTCCCTCTCTCTTTAAAAAATAAATAAATAAAAACGGATGGGGATGTAACTCAATGGTAAAGTGCTCCTGGGTTCAATCACTGGTACCACCCAAAAAAAAAACTATTTTAGGGTGTGGTGGTACACACCTGTAATCCCAGCTACTCAAAATGGTAAGGTGGTAAGGTGGGTGGATTGAAAATTGGAAGCCAGCCTGGGCAGTTTAGTGAGACACTGTCTCAAAATAGAATGAAAAACAGAGGACTCGGGATGCAGTTCAATGCTCACAGGCCTGGGTTCAATCCCCAGTACCACCTAAAAAACAACAAGTCCAGTTACCTAAGGGTTTCTGGTTAAAGGTGATGATTTTATAATTTATGTCTTTTTTTAATGGAAATGGTCCAATCTCAGTGTTTTACAAGAAGCTTATGTACGGTAGTTTAAGGAGCTTTATTTTTTTGGTTTGTATTTGTGTGGTACTTGAACCCAAGGCCTCTTGCAAGCACCCTACCACTGAGTGACACCCCCAACCCTGAGAAATTTTTAAATGACAAAAGGCATTGTGGTATTAGAATTAGAATGGTGAATATCTGATGCCAGTCCTGCTTTTTGGTTTGGGGGGCGGGGGAGTTTTGTTTTGTTTTGAGGTTTGAACCCAAGGCCTTGTACATACTAAGCAAGCACTGTACCACTGAGCTATACCCCCCGCCTACCAATCAGCTGGCTTTTTGTTTGTTTGTTTTTAGTACTGGAAATTTAATCCAGGGGTGCCTTACCACTGAGCTACATCTCTAGCCCTTTATATTTTATTTTGAAATAGGGTCTCACTAAGTTCAGGGCCTCACTAAGTTGCTGAGGCAGGCTTCAAACTTGCAATCCTCATGCCTCAGTTTCCCCGAGCCCCTGGGATTACAGTTGTACGCAACTGTGCCTGGCTGTTTTTCTTATCTTTTTTTTTATTTTGTTTTTGTTATGGTATTATTTATATTTTGCTTTTATTTTGTTTTTGGCTTTTTAGTAGAAGTTCCTTGCTTTCATTTGAATTGTTTGGCATAATATAAGTGCAAAAAACTAACTTGAACTTTGTTTTCATTCAGAGAGTTACCATGGTAATGACTTCAGTTTCTGGACATTTGCTGGCTCATGATTTCCAAATGCAGTTTCGAAAATGGTCAGTACAATTTCTAGGGGAAGGACTTTCTGATTGTTACAGTAAGTTGTGAAAAATGTTACAGGAATTTTGAGGGATGTTGATGTTACGGTGTGATTTATAATACTAAAATGACCTGGGATTATCTGATTCATAATGTTTATCCTTAGAATAAACAGCCACTCTTAGGTGTTCCCCACAAAGTGGACCTTTCTCATGTAGTAATTGGAATGTATTTATCCTGTTGGACATGTGCATGAAAGGGTTCCAAAATACTTTCTTAGCTCCTCATCTTCGTGGGCTAGTGAACAGCAGGCTATGCAGAAAATATAGAGCTCTGCTTTTAATCCTCTAGGCCATTTTCCTTTTCCTATTCTTTCTTTTCTTTTGTTTTGTTTTTGAGATAGAGTCTTATACTGTGTTGCCAAGGCTGGTCTTAAACACTTGGACTCAAGTGATCCTTAAGCCTCCCAAGTAGCTGAAATTACAGCGCATACCACCATGCCAGGCTTTTCTAAGTCATTTTTTCTTGGGGGTCCACCCATGAGCCCCTTTGAGTGGTGTATTCTTGTGAGAGTAGAGGGCTATCCGTAAATACTGAGGTAAGACTCTGGGCTTTTGTTTCTTTCTAGGCAGAGCTGCAACCCCCTTGTCCTCTTCGAAGCAGAAATCGAAAAGTACTGCCCAGAAAATTTTGTAGACATCAAGGTAAGGTCTTTTAGAAATCATGTGGCACTAAAGTTGGAACTACCACAAGTGGTTATACTGAGTAATTTCTGTATTCTTAGTCCATTGGAATTTGAGTAGAAGATTTTGCACCAAACCTTTTATCATGATTTTAAAAAGTTATTTTTGGGTTGGGGATTTAGCTCAGTGGCAGAGCACTTGCCTAGCATGCGGCATGTGCAAGGCCCCCAGTTTGGTCCTCAGCCCTGAGAAAATTAAATAAAATAAAAAAGTTATTTCCATGTGTTGTATAAATGAGGCTTTTTAAACTGAGCACTCAAGGGACTAAAATACGCCTTTTTTTAATAAATAGTAAGTATTTGGAGTAAGTATTGTTAAATTACTAATTCCAGTGTCAGTCCCACCCCTAGAATAGACAGGTGAGGCTACAAAGTGTAAATCATTTGATAGTGAACTGTCAGTTCAGGGCACCTGTAGTTAGTCCGCTGCTAACTGGGAAACCTTGAGATGAAACTCAGTGAAGTTAATTTTTCTTTCTTTTTTTTAAAGAGAGAAGGACATGTGTGAGAGAGACAGAATCAATTTTTATTGAGTTTTTCACATGGATTTCGTTGCTCTGACACTTAGTTGCGTACATGGGTTGCTGGGGTTTGAACCCGTGTATTTGCGCATGCCAAGCAATCTCCGTAACCACCAAGCCACCCCTCCAGCCCCTGAAGTTAATGTTTCTTTTCTTTTTTTTTTTTTTTAAAGGAGAGAGGGACAGTGAGAGAGACAGAGAAAGAGAGAAAGAACTTTATTTAGTTTTTCACATGGCCTTAGTTGCTCCAACACTTAGTTGTGTATGTGGTGCTGGGGTTCGAACCCGGATCCTCATGCTTGCCAGGCAAGAGCCAAAACCGTTGAGCCACCTGAAGGTAATTTTTCGTAACCAGCACACAATCAGAACCACCAGAAGGGAAGTGTGAAAGCTAAGTTGTAGGTTTTGTTGTGTTGGTGAAGTTGTACTAAACCTTGGGTCTTCTAGAAACTCATTTATGGGTCTGGAGGCTTGTATTGGTGACCACACCATCATTAGTGTTGTATGAGCAGTTTTCTCTGACTGCTCACAAAGTTGGCACACTCCAAAAACAGCACCAATTCTCAAGCCGTTCTCTTTAGTGTAGAGGTATCAAGTAATTGCTATGCATTCTGTTCTCACTTTCTTCCTGTTAACTTCAGAAAACTCTAGAACGAGAGGTGCGGCAGTGCCAGGCCCTGGTGATCTGGACTGACTGTGACAGAGAAGGTGAAAACATCGGGTTTGAGATTATCCATGTTTGCAAGGCTGGTAAGTCTGCTGCTGTTGAGGTTCTCTGCTTGGGAACCCATAAATGGAATATTCTCCTCTCTCTCTGCACAAGTGAACCGTAATCTTCTGCACATATTCTTTCCTCCTGAAGCAACGGGAGTCACACCAGCTGCGTATATTTAAGCAAGTCACTGGACCTCAGCTTCCTCTTGTGCAATGTCGGGATAATCTAATATGCTTCCCAGGACTGCTGTGAAGATTAAATGAGTCAGCAAGCAGTGTATTGCATTTCTTAAATTTATATATATTGAATTTGTGCAAAAGAATATATTTACCATAAGTAAAGTACAAAGAAATTCGAAAAAGTTTTGTTTTTTTAATTTCCCCTATATTTTATACTATGCCTGACTATTAATTGTTGGGTTAGAATGTGGCTCAGTGGTAGAGTACTTGCCTACTCTATGCAAGTCGCTGAATTCCATCCTCAGCACGTGAATGAATGAGTGAGTGAGTGAACGGCATGAATTTGAATGGCTCTAACAGAGTTGATGGTTCTAGGTACTTAGAGGAAATGGTGAGCAACCTATTCTGTGGCCCAGAGGGTGAGGTTTCCACTTCTCTAAGTGATTTTGTGTCAAAAGTTCTGATGGCTCCTGGGAATTTAAATACATTTACTTTCAAAGACAGCGTATATGCCCTATGTTCTTTCCTGAAGGGGCATAAAATTTCCCAATAGTGCCCTTTAACAGTGTTTTTCTTTTCTCTAACGACTTGAGAGAGCAAGTAAAAGTAAAGTCCCACCCAGAGAATTTTAGTTAATAGCTAAAATTGATCCTGCTCTTTTTTTCTGGCAATACTCAGATTAGAGATTATAGCAAGGGACTGGAGGGGTGGCTCAGCAGTTGCAGCACTTGCCTGGCATGCACAAGGACATGGGTTCAAATCCCAGCACCACCATGTACATAACGAAGTGTCGGAACAACAAAAGCCACAGGAAAAACTCAATAAAAATTGATTCTCTCTTTCTCTCTCTCTCACTCACTGTCCCTCTCTCTTTAAAGGGGAAAAAAAAGCTGTAACAATGTTTCCCTCTTTGATATTGTATCTTGCTGATTTAAACGAATGGGTTCTGTGGACATCCAGCTACTTGAACAGGTTTCCCTTTCAAGAAGGTTGTTTAGGGGGCTGGAGTGGTGGCTCGGTGGCTCGATGGTTAAGGCGCTTACCTGGCATGCA
>PVKS010030691.1:0-24156 GCA_004027875.1 Aplodontia rufa
TATGTCTTTTCCATTATATTTGGTATTCACCTTGCTCTTTGTTTATAAATGCTTAGAGTGAAATCTCAGGTAATTTACTTTAGCTATTTCATATTTTCAAAAATGTCATAAAAAACTCAACTTTTCTGATAAACTTTGCTTTAATTACATTTCATAAACTATAATGTTATATTTTTGTCATATGGATCTCTTCAAACTCCTATTTTTATTATTAATGTCATGTACATTACATCCACATTTATTCACATTCATCTATAGTCTCATTGAAATTATATTAATATCAGGTTTAGGCAATTATACCATTTTAAAGAACGTAAGAGGAAAAACATTATATTTATTTATTTAAATACCATTTCTTTTGCTCTTCCATATTCCTTGAAAGTTTAAATTTTGGTCAACCTAAAAAAATTATCGTTTCTTGCACAGCAGATTTTCTCAGAATGAAGTTTTAATTTTTTTTTTCATCAAGATAGATCAACTCCTGCACTGTCCCTATTCCTGAGAATTTTTGTTGGTAAGAGTTCTGGGTTGACAGTTCTTTAAAGATGCATTTCTACTTTCTTCTGCCCCCACCCCATTTTTTTTTCTTTTCTAAAGTAAATCCATGTAATTTATGTTATTTTTCATTTTATGCCATGTATCATTTTTCTTTAGCTATTTCCAGCTATTTTTTTTAATCTTTCTATTTGTCAGTTTGAATAGAATGTGTATAGATACGATTTTTCTTTAAATTTTCCTGTTTAGGGTATGCTGAGCTTCTTCAATCTATAGATTTATATTTGCCAGTGGCACTTTGGGGTCACTATTTCTTCAATTTTTTTCTTTATCTGATTTTTTTCTTGCACTATGATTTTACTTATATGTCAGACCTTTTGAAATTATGTCCGAGACCCATGAGAAACTTTTCTGACTTCTGTCACAGTGCTCTTTATATTACATCATTTTTGTTGTTCCCTTTAACTTTTTCCTCCATCCTCTGCTTTCTGCAATGAGTGCGTAGAATGTCTTTTTTCAAAAGTTGCTATTTTTATTTGTAAAATTTCAGCTTTCTTCTATTTTACATCTTCTGTCTCCTTGCTCACAATTTATAATTTTCATTCATTGTAAGTATGTTTTCTTTACTCCATCAACCAAAGGTAAAGTTGTTCTAAAATATCTGCCCTAAATCGACTGTGCAATAAATTCAACATCTGGGTCATATTTTAGGATTTGCATCTGTTCGTTTGGTTTTCCCTTTGGAATTTTTGTTCTCTTCTGGGTCACTGAATGTTAAGAAGTGCTGGATTACATCCTGAACATTTTTAATATTATGGTATGGAGACTGTAGGTCTTTTGCTAACCACCTGGACAATGTTTCAAGCAAGTAATTACTCCAAATTACTATTTTGCCTCCATGACCACTGATGCAAAATGAAAGAATATGATGATGGAAAATGAATTTATGATTATGTATATATAAGTATATATATGTATGTGAAGGACTGACACATAGAAATTAATATAATTATTAATCTTAATGTCATTAATTGCTAAAGTTCAGATTTAATTCTTATAATAGAGACAGAAAATGTACTACCATAAGGTATTATCTATATATATTCTATTTTGTGGCAATAGATTAAATAATTATTTGGAATAGATAATCATAGTTTAAAAATTATCCTGCTATTCTTTCCTATAAAAATCTTTCCTATATCTTTTCTATAAATAACTATGATTTATTGCAAAAGTTGAAACATTTTTCTGTATCTACACTATTGCTATTTATATTTAATGTGCTATTCTCATCTGAAAATTAGTAGAAGTTTTTAGTTGTATGTTACAACTAAATAACTGATGTGCATGAAAGTTATCTAATAAGCTTATATTTTTGGTAATTGTATACTAGGATAGTGTATGTAGAAACAAGTAATAAACTTAGTACTTTTTCCCACATTTTTACTGGTGAATTATAGTTGCACATGGGATTAGTTGTTATATATTCAACATGCACACAATATAGCAATGTAATTTGGCCAATATGCTTCCCAGCAACTCCCTTTCCCTCACCTATTCTCACCTACTAGTCATTTTCCTTTACTGATCTCCCTTTAATGTTTTTTACTTTTTCAGTTTTTATTGATTGCGTGAGAATTATTTATTATTAGAGTTGCAAAATATACGTTTTACATGAAAGGTAGTGGAAAGCTATTGTTGTAATTAAACACTTACATGTTAGGAATGCCTGAAATACTTTTTTATGCTAATTTCTCATCTAAAAAACATACAGCCAGTTCTGGAGTGGTGGCTGGGCGGATATGGTGCATTCCAGGCATGCGCAAGTACACGGGTTCAAACCCCAGCACCCACGTACACTACTGTCAGAGCAACGGAAGCCACGTGAAAAACTCAACAAAATCTGATTCTCTCTTTCTCTTTCTCTCTCTCTTTCTCTCACTGTCCTTCTCTCTTAAAAAAAGAAATAAAATCATAGAAGCTATGAAAATTAAAAATATGTTACATAGTGTCACAAAAAAATCTTACCCTAAAAGTCTTTACCACCAGAACTAAGCACCTACAGTGTTATGTTGCTAAGAGTGGGTGGAAAAGAATCAAACCATTTATAACTTGATACCAGCCTCCCTTGCTATAAAAGTGCTAAACTTAAGGTGTTAAAAGTTTAAGCCTTTTTTTGTGCTCAAAACCTCTTTTGTTGTTCAGCTTAAGCAGATTCCCTGGCACTCTGCCAGTTCATTTTCACTGTTTCAAAGGTGTTACCTTACTAAGAAGCAGAAGTTGAACTAAAGTTCCAATTTGGAAAACAAAGAGATAACAGGCATGTGATATGTAGTTTAATGCAATAAGCACTGATTACATAGTACTTTTGATTATAATTAGAATATCATTAAGTTTTGTGAGTAGGTAGTCATTACATATTAACTATTAATTAGACTTAATTATTTTATGTGATAAATTTAATTTAACAGTTACATGGTAACAATGCTTGTTAAGAAATATTGAATTTTTTCTTTTTTTTTTCTAATTGAGCTTGCTGCAGCTGACTTTTAATTAATGTTGGACATAAAAGCAATTTGTAAATGTACTTTCTCTATTGAGGTAGTTAGCAATATCAGATACATCTTAAGGTTATTGGAATACTAACTAATCTTGCAAAACTGAATCATATTGTTTCCATATTCACAGACTTTCCATGGAATCAATAGATGTGTACCTTATCCTACAATTCATTATGCAACATTAAAATTCTCTCAATATAATAGTGATTCTAGTGGCATGCATATCTGTATACGTAGGATGAGATAGGTAAGATAGGATCATGAATTTAACATCAAAAGAAAATTACTTTAGTAAACATTTAAAAATTGCAAAAATTCCTTGGTCATAGTAGCCACACATTTTATATCTGTGATTAAAATCTTGTCTTATGACCCTGACTTTTATACTCACCATAATATATTTAGGCTGTTTGAAACTTCTAAAAAAATGGCTCATTTGCCAATAAAACGCATTTCCTCAGCCTGCAACTATTTAGGTTTTTATACCCGGTGTGGTAATTTCAAGGACAGAAAGAGAGAATGTATTAGCATATCTTTTCATCCAGATGATTAAAAGAGAAGAACATGTAGAAAGAAACATGAAATCTTTTCTTGCTCAACTGTATTTTTTTAACCCAATCATTACATGAACCTCCTGGGGAAATTTGAAATATCAAATTTCTCTTCTGAGCACAGATTCTGTTACTTATTCCATTTTATAACAGTTTTGTCTCTGACAGATATTGTGATCCAGATCAAACCTTGTTTTTAAAATGCATTTCAGAGATTAGACGATGAGAGATGTTTTAAGGAACTTTAGAAAATATCTAATCCTTAAGAGTCTAAACCTTAGATATGAACAAATATCAAACAATTAAATAGAAACATGATTTTGTTTAACTACCGGATTTATTACCGTCTATGTCATGTATTTAATTCTAACAGCCAGAAATGCTGAACTTCATTTCTACCTTGCCATAGCTTCATGTTCTTACTCTGGAATGAAGACTTTGCAACAGGGATCTCGGTTGTCACTAGGAAAGTCAGGGTGTATTTCAGTTTGGGGTTCTGTAGTCAAGTACCATAAATTGAGTAGTTTGAACAACAGATACTTAAATCTCTCAGTTCTGGGGTCAGGAAGTGTGGGAACAAGATGGGAGCATGATCTGGTTGTTGGTGAGGGCACTCCTGGTTAAGTCCTCAACATGGCCTTTCCTTGGTGCTTGCAGAAACACAAATGTGATGTCTAGGTCATCAGATGACATGACACTCTTTCCACCCTTGTGATAACACAATCTAATTATGACTGAATGTTCCCACCTCCAAATTCCTTCACATTGAGGATTGGGGTTTCCACATAGAAATTTTGAATGGACACAAATATTCACTTCACAGCACTGAGCTTGTGGACTTGACAAACAAGACATCTTACAGATGGAAGTGGGGCAGAATTACACAGGCAAGGCCCAGAGAGATGACACCAATCTGAACCTTCACTCCCTTCATTGATTAGTATCTTGAAGACACTGAGCATTTGTGGCACATGACTGGTTGCCCCTGCTATTCCTCCTCCCACTCAGATGTTATTAGATTAACTACTACTGCAGATGTACCTTAAATCAGAGTAGCATCTCAGTATACATTGGTTTAAATAGCATTTTTGCAATTAAATGGCCTTATTCATTTTAATATGGCTCTTAGAAAAAGATAAAATTGCACAGGAGGTTCACAATACATTTCCATTGGAGCACTGATACAGAGGTTGGTAATCTTAAACCACCTAAAGATTATGAGCAGATGGATCCAAAAACTGTGGTACATTTATACCATGGAATATTACACAGCAATTAGAAACAATGATATTGCAGCCTTCGAGGGTAAATGGATGGCTAGGGAAGAGATCATGATGAGTAAAATCAGCTTAACCCAGAGATCTAAGGGTCGATTGTCTCCACTCATCTGTGGAGGTGGGGACTAGACCCTGGACAGTGAGAAAGTTGGTCTATTAGCATGAGTTAAATCCAGATAAGATGTAATGCTTTACAATCTAATACTTTTTTTAGAGTTATAGTGGGAAGGGGAAGGGAGAGATAAGGGAGGGCACTCCTGGGGATAAATGCAATATCCAGAATATATATACATTTTATATTATTTTGTTAAAATCTTGTAAGGTTGCTCAAAATTAAAAAAAAAAAAAGATTATGAGCAGAGGATAAACTGCCCATACTTCTGTTTTCAGAAATGACCCTGGCTGCAGTATTAAGAGTAGGTGGAAAGGGGTATAAAGGTAGAAGCAGGGGGTCCATTGTGGCAATAAATGAAATGAATTGCATAGCGTAATTGCAATTTGTTGACATCATTTCAGTATGCATTTATACAATAATGCAAACAAATCCTTATAAGAAAGAATAAATAGCGTGTTAAGCATTCATCAATTTTACTAGATTATAGGAAAACAAGAAATAGAATTTAGTACTAAACTATATATGTATTTGTATATATCTGAGATTATTTCAAATGATTTCATGGATTTATAATAAGTAAATTTGCTAACCAAATTTTTAAAGAAATATGTGGAGTTTTACATTGGAAGAAAAAAATTAATCATAGGGATATTACATTCTTATGTGTAATGTAAAATTATATTTCTTTTTCTAATTATATGGTCAGAAGAGTAATACTGCTTTAATTTTAAAATACTATTCAGGTTTGTGAAAATATGCATATTTATATTTTCTCTCCGTGGATTTAACTTGCTTGAATAATCATCGCATATTGAGTAAAATAGTATAATTTTTATAAGTTCTTTTGATTAAAGGAGTAAACCTTATTTCTGTATCTTCATTTAGAAACCTTCAATTATAATTATTCAGTTTAATAATTTTTATTATATAATTCTAGAAATAAAGTAGTATCAGTGCTTTTCAAACATGCAAATTATTGAAAGCAAACATTGCAATATGTCTAGGGAGCCAGAATCTTCTTACTAGATCAGCTTAGAAAGTATTATAAAACAAACCATAATTTATAGTACTTATAATTGCATAAGTCTCATGGAGTGTACTAATGAGCACAAGAGTAAAAAAATCATCTTAAAGAAGTAATATCTTCACAAGATTTTAAAGATGTATAAACTAAGAAACATATAATATGCAACTGTAAAGTGAAAACACAATGACTGATATGATGATATTATCCACATTAAACTCTTCAGCTCACTTTTATGGCTAACTTGGAGTTAAATGTCCTTTCTCTGTTCTAACACTATGGACACCATAAATTGTCTAAGCCCTTGGGATGAAGATGAAGGTTTAATCAGAGACTTCCACCGCTCCAAAGGACTGCTTTAAATACTATTGGTATCTTAAAATGCACCAGTATTTAAATCACTCTTTATGAGACTGGGGACAAACAAACGCAGTGGTAGGTTGTTTGCTTAGTATGCATGAGGCCTGGGTTCAGTACTCAGCACTGGTATAAATAAATAATTAATTATAAGTATTATTTATTAGATATAAGGCATTTGAAGATATTCCTTTTTGTTTAGGCAATGTTTTTTGTGCTAGCTAGCTAAAATTTTCTAATATTATAAGAGCAAATATCACTGTGGTCAGCTCAATATCATAAAAGACATAAGATTTTCCACTTTTACTTTTCTTTCTGTAATTTTTTTTCAGGCACATTAAAGAGATTATTTTTATCCCAATTATTCTTTGTGCATTAGTGCCAAAACAGGTGTTGTATGTGCTTTTTCTTATCCTGAGCAAAATTTCTTTTTATGATTGCTTCTTTAATTGGTATAAAATCTTTGTTTATACATTAAGCAATGGACATATAAACATTTCAGGTCATACATTAAACAAATATTTATTTTCATTTGACTAAATGCACTTATATTTTAAAACTCAATTTCTAAAGAACCTGGCATTTTGCTCTTTTACAAACAACTTTAACACCTCTATATATCTACAATAGCAATCAATCTTCCTTTAGTAATTTCAAATATTTTGTGGGGAATATTATGTGAAATCTCCATGTATTTGTGAAATTATACCTATTTATAGCATAACTATTTATATGAAAGTAAAATAACCATCACAACACAATATTTATTCTACTTTACATATGATGTGAGGAAAGATATTTGACAAAGTTAAAGTTTAGTATTAGTAAGATGAGTAATTTACCTTACTTAAAACCAGTTTTCTCTTATGGCCAGTAATGATTGTCATTAATAACAGTCATATTAAAGGTAAACCTGGTGTGCTCTAAGACGCCATAGACAGGCATTCTTAATATAAATGACTTGAGATTTGACTTGATGGTCATAAAAAATATGCCAAGATTTATGCTTAACTGAGCTGTTGAAATCTAATACAAAATGCCCATTCAATGTTACGGCTAATTAGCGATAAGCACATATCTAATTTAGTATTCCACATGGCCATTTGAATCCCCATGGTACATGGACTGAATCCAGTTAATTGCCATAGCTGATTCTGCATATGACTGAACATACAGAACTGGATCTATGAAATCATTAATTGAATTATCCTCCAAATGTGCCAAAGGATATATTAGTTTTTACTCCCTTGGGAGTTTCCCTCTGTATAAATCAAATGAGCAAATTCAAATGACTGAAAAAACTGTCAAGGTGTTTCGGTTTTTTTTTTTTAACTGCAGTTAATTCTTAGCTAATTCAACTTATAGATAGGTAGATTTTAAGAAATTGATGTATTACAGTAGGAAAAAGCAAACATAGACCATAGTCCAAAATTATGGTTCAAATTTATTTGAACCATCAAAGTAATAAGGTATATTTTTCCTTTTCTCTTAAATAAAGTGAAGACATTTTGAATACATGCTTACCCTGGGTTTTCAATCCCTCGTTTTACAATTATATATGGAGTATCTATTGTGCATCAAGTATAAAATCAGGTGCTGAACAGAACTATAAAAAATGCACTTTGATCCTCACTTTAATGGAACTCAACTTTTAATTAGGGAGATGAACCATGAAACTACGTAATTTAGTATAATTATTAACAGGATAAATTCATCATTAGGTGATTCTAACATTGTATAGATTTCACAGAGTGCTTATGTACAAACTAAAGAAGATACACTGTCACTAGACAGAAAATCATGTGAGATCACAATTCAATAAAAGGTCTAGGTTTATCCAAAATACCATTATGTGGTATAATGTGTTATATGAAACAATACATATTATATTATTATTGTGATTTTGAAAGATGTAAATTAATATTTCATTTATTATAAATCATTGCCCAAATAATGTCCTTTCAGTTTCATTCACTAATAAATAGTGTCATTTTCTCAAAATTGATTAGGTGGATAGGACAGAGCAAACAATCAAAAGCAGAAAAGGTTTAAGGATGACTAAGATTTAAGAAAACCCTAACTGAATACAAGATTATAAAGATAGGCATACATCAATTTATGTAGAACTTTGAAACCCTCATAAAAGTTGAAATGTAAGGGCTGGAGAGTTAAATACATGGTAGAGCACTTGCCTGGCATGTTTGAGGTCCTGGGTTGGATCCCCAGCAACAACACACACACAATTAAGTGGAGGAAAAACAAACAAATAAACAAACAAAAAAAGATGAAAAAATAAACAACTCTCAAAAAGTTGAAATTTAAGACTGTGAATAGGATATTTTATTAAGTTTCTTTCAGGATACTAACATTACCTTAAAATAAAAACAGGTAAATCAGTAAGCTAGTAAGAAGCTTCTGAAATAGACCAGGTAGTGACCATGACCTAGATAAGAGAAGTAGGAATGGAGCAAGAGAAGGGAAGGGTTTTTCTTGAGCCTGTGCTTTAGTGGTGAGGAGTGAATGGTAAAAGCTTTGGAAAAAAAAAAACCTGCCATTACACAATAGAAAAATGTTACTATTATGTGTGGTTGTTAAAAATCAAATGTTAAAGCAACAAATTAGAACTGAATATGACAGCATGAAGACTGGAAGAGCAAGGGAGCTCAGTGCAGCATGCAAATCTCCAGGAAGTGTGCAGGAGAGTCTTATTTTTGTCCTCTGTGTTTTACCAGGACAAAACACATTCTATCAATAGTATTTTAAAGGACTTAAATTAAAATTTTCATTGGTCATTTTTGATTCATCATTTTCCAAATAATGTTTTTTTTTCTTATTTGATTCAGTAAGTGGAGAGTCTAAGTTTGAGAAATGAGTTGCCTGATAATATTATTCATGATCTATGGGGAATTTAGGGCAAAGTCCTTTGTATTTCAGTTCCCAGTGTGCTTTGTTATTAGCCGTAGCTTGCTCCTGTGCAGGTAGAATTCATTTACAGGTCAGAACTAAGGAAGAAATAAAACTGTGCTTAGGTCATGTATACCAAATACAAATAAACCATATTCAGAAGGAAGACTTCAGAGCCTGTGCAGAGATGACAGGAGAAGGAGTATGGTTTGCATTAAGCTTGTAATCAACTCAGAAAATCTCATACAATGACAATGCAGTTATGAGAATCAACTGTTAAATCCAGCTCTACAGCTCAGCAAAAAGTAAAAAAAAGGAAAAGAAACCAAAAGAGAAAAAAGAAGGTGCCATTTATCAAAAACAGGTGTGACTTGATACCAAATCTGAAATCAGGATTGGAAGTTACTTTGGTATTTCAGGTATGAGTAAGGTTGGGCCTGGAAAAAGTTTTTTCTGAACACAGAAATGAAGAAGGTGCCAGATTCAGACACAGACACACATCATTGATTCTTATGATGCTGATAACTCTAAATCAGAAATTCAGTCAAGGTCATGGGCATAAGGATTGTTTAAATATTCCAGCTCAGCCTTCTGCTTATACAGCTGCCATTTAATTAAATCTAAATCATTTCTCCTTAGGGAGTATTTTATTGCAATAGTAGCTAAAAGAAACATGGTTCCTTGATTTTTTTCAAGGTCTGTATTCTTATCACTGCCTTTTTGCAACATTCCCATTCTTACAGTGTATGTGATAACCCATGCAATTTTATTAACCTATATCACCATCAAGGAGATTTGGGAGAGTAAATATAAGTCAAAACTTTTACCACCAAGGATTACTATAGCATTTTCCAAATGTATTCTCTGTTTGGAAAGAGTCTTTCCATATGGAGTATGTGGAACTATCCCAAAATATTTATACATTTTTGCCGGACACAAATGTCACATTTTATATGGTCCAATGCTTCTTTTATTTGATAAAAGTGATACCTAAATATATATTTTTAAAAAAATTCCAAATTAATGTGTCCTTTCCTAAAGCACTCCTAGAGTTTAAAAAATTTAGAAATTACTTTTCAAATTCAGTTTAATTCTTTTTTAAAAAAGAAAGAAAACAAAAAAGATCAAATTGATATAGAACCTCAAGGCCCTGTTATTGCTAGCTGGTAGAGTTGAGACTCAAATTGACTAGCAATCCCAATGCTATGTCCAACACAAAGCTTCACTTATAAGCAGCAACTACAAATTTCTATTTTCCATTTTGTTCATCTGCTGTTGTAAATGTATGCATATTGCCAGATTCTTTTTTTTAAATGTATTCATGTATGATATACAATGTGATGTTTTGTTACGTTAAAATAGTGTGAGATTATTAAATCAAACCAGTTAACAAATATGTGATCTCACATACATATCAACTTTGTGATGAGAATATTTGAAACTTTTATTTATATAAATTTAACATTTATGATACATGATTAATAACTATAATCATCATAATGTGTCACAGATACCAAAACTTTATGATGTTGTCTAACTGAATCCTTGAACCATTTGACCCTTTAAACCCTCTTCTGTTCTACTTATTCCCACCATAGCCTTAGTTAACCAACATCCTACTGCGGTCTTTTCCTTGAGTTTCACTCTTATGTAGATTCTGCTTTTAAGTGAGATGATGCACCGTTTGTTTTTCTGTGCATTGCTTATTTCACTTATCATAATGTCCTCCAGTTTCATCACAGATGATAGAATTTCCTTTTTAGGGCTAAATAATATTTCATAGTGTATATATGCCACATTTTTGTATCTACTCATCCCCTAATGGACACTTAAGTTGATTTTATATATTGGCTATTTTAAATAATGCTGCAGAAAACATGTAAATGCAAACAAAATTTAACGTACTTATTTCATTTTGTTTAGATATATATCTAAGTGTAGGATTGCTGCATCATATATTATTTAACTTTTAATTTTCTGGAGGACCATCCATAAACTTTTCCATAATAACTATGTTTGCATTCTCATTAACAATGCATAAGGACTTCCATTTACACATACTCTTGCCAACATTTATTTACCTTATTCTTTTTTATAAAAGCCATTCTAACAGGTTTGAGGTGATATCTTATTGTGATGTTAATTTGCATTTTTCTAACATTTAGGAATATTGAGAGTTTTTTTTTCATTTATCTATTAGCTATTAGCCTGCTATTGAGGAATATTTATTCAGGTCATTTGTCCATTTTAAAATATCAGGTTATTCATTTTCTTGTTCTTGAATTGTCACCAGATTCTTGTTATAAACACTTGTTATGATAATCCACAGGAAGCCTTTATTACTGTGTCAGACACATTTAACGTGGTCAGCAATTGTTAAGAGTTTGTGGGATGCTTTTATTCAGTTAGTTATATAAAAATACAGTTATTTTATTTCTCATCAATACTATCTACTAGAACAAGTTTCTTATTCAATTAATCCCCCATCATTAAAATAGTGATTAGGATCAAATATATATTCATTAAGAATTTTGGACAATGAATCCGCAGCAACTGCCCTCCCCAGAGTTGCTAAATCAGAATATTTAAGAATTTGGCTTAAACATCTGATTTTCTTTCTCTACAAGCATATTTTCACCTCTTAATGTTTTATGATTTAAGAATAATCTAATTTCTTCATAAATGCCCTAACATTAATGAGTTTCTTATGTATTCTTAAGTATGTAAACTTTAAAATGTGTTTTAAAATCAGTTATTGTTTTAAGCATTACTGTATGTGTTTATTCTTTCTTAGACATCAAATTGTATCTTAGAGTGTTTTAAGCAAGTTTTGTTAAATGCAGAGTTTTTTTGTCATTATAAAATGACCTGAGTTAGGTTATTTACAATTAATCATAAGAGGAAAAAGATAACATTTTTTAAACTCACCGTAGAAATATAAATCTTTTACATAAGCAATAACCAAATAAATTTTTATACTGGCATAATATTTTCTATTAATTAAAAAAGGAGGGCATTTTACGTTCTCACACTAGAATCTAGAGAACTGTCTGTGACTTTCTGAAATAGAAAAAACATAGATGAACTTATCTGACCTTATTCTTAATTAATCTTACAGATTATTATATTCATTTTAATACTTCAAACTCACATTTATAGAAATTAGTACAGCAGCTATTATCATTGCCATTTTATGCCTTGTGTCTACTTCTATCATTCTTTAATAAAATGAAAAAAAAAGGTTTTCATTTAATACCCTTTCTGGGGGTTATCATTTCCTACAAAATAGATATTATTCTGACAAAATAGTAAGGAAGACATTACTGAAGACTACTGCAAATAGTGGTCAGGACTTTCACAACAGGAGAAAGGGTAAGTTCAACTCCAAAAAGAAGGGGGAAATGAGAATTTTTAGTCCATTAGTAGTGTTGTGTATTTGGAGAGTGGGCCAATAGGTGGAAAATTACTTCGAGATTAACTTTAAGGGGGGCAACATGCTTGCTGAAGTATCTGAACAGTATTCTTACCATAAGGGGAGATCACAAACCTGGACTGTGTTGGTAGTGGATGAGGAACTGGACCAGTCATCAAGGATGAGAGAAATCAAGGAGGAAGTTGATAATATGTGGATTTAGCAGGATTATTTCCTAAGGCAAGCTCGAGAAAGTAAAAAGACCAGAATTAGTTAAAAAAATGGTGTAAAAGAACCTCATTAAACTTTGATCAAGAAGGAGTCCTTGTCACTTTTTGAAAGATTGTCAGAGATAACAGAGGCTTTCTGGAAGAAAACCTCTCCTTCCACATCTAGTGAATCACATTTTCTATCCTGTCAATATCCAGATTTCTCTGATTTTTCTTTGCTATACTGCCCAGATAAAAGCTTTTTCTTTTTCCAAAAAAAGGTAATTCTGTGCATTGTATTTTGTAGAATGGTGTTTTGATATGGGCTTTCATAGGATTTTAAGGAAACATATTCCTTAAGAGATGTTACCATGAGTTTATATTCTATGCAGTTAGGAATTAATTTTCACCATGTACAAATTATGGGACACAAAATTAGGCACCAAGTGTAACTTCAGTGGTAAATTCATGCATCCTACTTTTCTTTCATATATACATTAGCAATTTATCTTTCCATGTTTGCTTGTGTCATATTTTTGTTTTATTGACTTCCTCCTTTTAAAAAAATCAATGTTTATTCCCTTTGCATTACATTGAAACCTTTCATGAAATAAAGACCTATTTTCTGAAAAATCACAATTTCTGATTTATCACTGTAAAACAAAACCACAATTTTTAGCCTATGCACATGTTGCTCTGCCAGAGTCATAACCTTCTTTCCATCATGACTCAAACCCAATTCTTCAATTTCATTAACATGCTGATTTGTGTCTGTGAATATTGCTGCCTTGCCATGTGACTGTTCTGATGTTTACCTGGAATATTCTATGTTATTGCATCCAGGAGTTTTTAATGTCTTTTTTGCTTTATACTATAAAAACATTTTTAATATGGCTTTCATTAGAGAAAGTACTACACTCAACATTACTGGTTCTGAATTCAGTTCCCACTGAGATCATCAGACTAGCAGTTAGTTGCAATTGCTGTACTTCATAGGAAATAAACAAATTGTACCATTAGTTTATAGTTAAATTATAATAATATAGTGAAAATATATACAACCATCTTGCAGGCAAAATATGACAATGACAGCTTTTAATAGTTTCATTACCATGCTTAATATTTAAATGTAAATATATTATTCCTGAATCTTATCATAAATAGCAAATTGTTAAAATTATTTATATGTGTAAAGTTATGGTAAAATTTTTTGTAGTTACAGATATAAGTAAGTTTCACTTACTTACTGATTCTTTTTTTTGCTTAGACTATCAAAATTTTCTATTTTTTTCCTACTAATTTTGGAGTTCTTTTTTTCTTTTTGTACCGTTCAAGATATGGTCATCATTTTTTTGAGATCTCTCCACTTTTATGATACAGACGTTGAATGCAACAAACTTCCTTCTTGCTACTTCTTTTGTACTATGCTGTAGGTTTTGTTTTGATTTGTTTCCATTATATATTTCAAGAAATTTCAGAAAAAAATAATATAATTTTGACTTTTTAAAATGCACCCTTTTGCGAGGAGGGTACTGGGGAATGAACTCAGACGCACTTTACCGCTAAGCTACATCTACAGCGTTTTTTTTGTTTGTTTGTTTTGTTTTTTTATTTTTGAGCAACCTTACAAGATTTTAACAAAACAATATAAAATGTGTATAAGATGTGTATATATTCTGGACATTGCAATTATCCCCAGGAGTGCCCCCCCCAATTACCCTCCCTTCTCCCTCCCTTCCCCTTCCCATTATAACTCTAAAAATAGTATTAGATTGTAAAGCATTACATCTTATCTGAATTTAACTCATGTTTCTAGACCAACTTTCTCATTGTCCAGGGTCTAGTCCCCACCTCCACAGACGAGTGGAGACAATCGACCCTTAAATCTCTGGGTTAAGCTGATTTTACTCATCATGATCTCTTCCATAACCATCCATTTACCCTCGAAGGCTGCATCTACAGCGTTTTTTAAAGTTACTTTTGAGACAGAGTCTCCCTATGTTGCTTATAGCCTCCCTGAGTTTCTGAGGCTGGCCTCAAGCTTGCTAACCTCCTGTCTCTGTCTCCCAAATTTCTGGGATTACAGGTATGCTTCACAGCTCATATCTATTGATGAGAAAGATATGTTGAAATTACCCAGTAATGGGAAGGGAAAGAAGATTTAGAACTGAAGGGAGGTGGCTTTTCCTGTGGCTCCGAGTCTGGATGGGAAAATTCCACTTCATCTTCAGTTTTTTGTGGTGTGTTTTGTGGAATATATTTATGAACTTCTAGTGCTAGTTTGCGTAGCTTTTTTGAGGAGCTGAGTCCTGGGAGATTCACAATGAGAAAAAAAGGCTTTTATTCATCCCACCATCGATGCAGCAGTTTTGCTGTTTATATTCCTCTGGCAGGTGGCCAGTGGCCAGCTGCCAATGAGCAGGGGTGGAGCTGAACAGAGCCAGTGACCAGATTGCTGCTGGGAATCCATGTTTTATAAAAACAGAATATCGGGTGAGTGCATTTGCAGACACCCACCCAGCTCATACACTGCATCCGGGGAGAACTGTGTTTGGATGCGGCCCACAGAGGTGCCCAGTGGAACAGGCTGCTCCACGGGAAAGCCAAGTTGCCATTACAAGCTCCAGGAGACAGCTCTCTCTGGCTTCTTAGAGCAGGCTCTGAAAGCTGCATCAGGAGACAGCCACTGACCACAGTCTGATCCAGGAAGAGAAGGCTTTGGCCATGCCCAGGCTCCACCTTGCTTAGGGGGACTTCAGTTTGTGGAATAAAGGGGAGCATTTCTCAGCCCTGTCCACTCCCACCCAGTCAGAAGGATCACGTGACAAGTTAAAGGCTCTGAATCTTCTGCGGTAAAAGACAGTGTATGCAACCTCCAGCAGAGGGAGAATAGAAATCATCTCACACTCCCTGCTCATTAAGTCTTCTGGCTTTCAGATCCCCTGGGAGGCTGGCAAACTTCAGGGCATTCCAGAATCAGTACTCTTCACTGAAATCCCCTCCTAGAAATCCTAGGAGACTGAGAACACCCCAGTCTTCTGCATGAGATCATATAATTACAGACTGACAGACCTTGATATCAAAACCCAGACCAACAGTGAACATTTCCTCCCAAAGGACTCAGAGACTCTCTTACTGTCTATAGTTCCAAGTTTTCATTAAATTTTTTTTACTTTTTATTTGATTTTATATATTTTTTCTTTCCTTTTTTTTCTTGCCTTCTTTTTTCTCCTGTTCTTGACATGTATTTGTGCAATAACTGGAAAAGTTAATTGGTTCATGGAAATATAAACATACTGTTTTGGTGTACAAAATCTTTTTTTCTGATTTTTTCTCTCTGCTTTTTTATTCTTTATTTTTATCTTTTTGTTCCTGTTTGTTTTTCATTTTGTCTTTGTTTGTTCATTCATTTCATTTTGTCTCCTTTTCTCTACAACTTCTCACTTCTTCCCTCCTGTCTATCCAGTCTAACCTTGTGCTCACTCCTGAAAAGAAGAATTCTGGTCAGCTCATTTAGTATCTGAAGTATAATGTGCCTGACAGGCTTATCTTACCTATACAAGCTTCTACCATTATGTGATCACCCAAATCTTATTACTATCTCTTTTACCCCTGATGTATTTTAACACTGCTATCCCAGCTTTCTCTAGGGTCTGTTTGTTTCTTTCCTTTTTTGTTTTTTCCCTTTTTTATTTCCTTATTTTATTGTTTTCTTTTCTTTTTTTTTCTCTTTCTCTTTTTTCCTTGTTCTTTTTTTCTCCAGCAGATTGTATACGTCCTTCACTTTCTTACTGTCTACAATTGGTCAATATAGCAAACTAGCTCGTAATGTCCTTGGGTTGAAGTGAAACATGCCTTAAATTAACCTCTTCTCCCCTGTACTCTCTCAATTCCTAAACTATATGCTGTTCTCTCTCTTCCTCACGCGAAGCCTTTAACATACTTGCATTTCATTTCTATCTTTTCCTTATTCCTAATTGAGTAGATGAATCCATGCTAACACCTTCTAGTTCTTTATTCTAAGTCATCAGATCCCACTATCTCCCTACCCCACTTCCTTGGATTTCTAGATTTTTCTTTCCCCCTTTACAGAGGCCCTGCTAACTAAAGTGAAGGTCATTTTTCAAAATGAATATATGCTGGATATCTTAACATATTGTGAGAGCTCTCATGGAAGAGAACCACTCCTATAGGTCCTAATCAACATTATAACTGTTTAGTTGAAACTGTTTAGTATATGCACCTATAGGATCACATTTCTTCATTGACTGGACTGGCAGCTGTTAATCTGTCCTTCCCAAGTAGCAATCCAGCCAAAGTAAGCAGAGGCATAAGAAATTCCAATAACCCTTACAAAAGTAACAAACATTGTCAGTCTTCCACATCCCCTGTATCTGAAAATAAGGAAAAGGGGTAATAACTCCCATCCTCACCCTCATAGCTCGCCACCCAAGGACTCCATAGCCAGGGTTCTAGATGAAAACCAAGAAAAATATATCAACATTATGATTAGTAACTCAGTCAAGGAGCTGAAGGAAAAATTAAGGAAAGAGATCAGAGATCAGTTTCAGGTGATGAGAGACAACTTTCATAAGGAAATTAGGGAACAATTCCATGAAATGAAAGACTATATTCATAAAGAGTTAGACATCCTGAAGAGAGATGTAGCAGAGCTATCAGAATTGAAAAATACTGTCAACCAAATCAAATGTTCATTGGAAGTTACTAACACCAGAGTAAATTCAACAATATCGAGTTCAAGGAGGACAAACAGGGCTGGTTCAATATTTGCAAATCAATAAATGTAATTCACCACTTAAACAGAATTAAAAATAAAAATTGTATAATCGTCTCAATCAACGCAGATAAGACCTTTGATAAAATTCAACATCCTTTTATGCTCAAAACCCTGGAGAGGACAGGGATCAAGGGAAGATCTTTTAACTATGTAAAATCCATTTATGACAGACCCATAGGCACCATTATGCTCAATGTAGAAAGACAGAAAGCACTTCCACTGAATTCAGGAGGACAAACAAGAAAAGAAACTTACCACGCATGACCAGAACTTCCAAGTAATATTTGATGAGATGAGAAGAAATAACCTGAGATATTTGGACTGGCAGAAAACATTGAACAATAAACAGGGGCATTAAAGACATACCAAATGAATTTATCAAGGAGAACTTTCCTCATATCAGGATTGATCCAGATTTCCAAATCCAAGATACAAATAGAACACCAAATGAAAAATTCACCGAGACAAATCATCTATAAAATGATTAACAGAGAAACTAAAGAAATAATTCTAAAAGCAGCAAGAGAGAAGCCCCAAGTCATGTTCAGAGGCAGACCAAATAGAATGACTATGGATTTTTCAGATCAGAAAATGAAGGCAACAGGAGCTTGAAAATATTTTTCAAGCCTTGAAAGAAAACAGCTTACAACCAAAAATAGTATACCCTGCAAAACTCAGCTTTAAATGTGATGGAGAAATTAAATACTTCAATGATAAATTGAAGCTACCAAGATACATAAACACAAACCCTGCATTACAGAATATTCTCAAGGACATTCTTCATTCAGAAGAACATGCTAATAATTCCCTAAACCCCTAACAAGAGGGTGTCTATAATCACAATACACACAAAAAGAGATCCAAGATGGCACAAAACACAGCAAAAATCACAAAGTCTGGGAATCAGATTACCATATCTATTCTAACCCTGAATGTGAATGGTCTCAGTGCCCCAATTTAAAGACACAGATTGGCTTACTGGACCAAAAAAAAATGCAACAATATGTTGTCTACAAGAAACACATCTCACACTCAAAAATAGACATAGACTGAAGGTAAAAGTTTGACAAAATATCTACCAGGCCTGCGGCCCAAAAATCAAGCTGGTGTGGCAATCCTAATATCTGATAAAGTTAATTTTGATCCAAAACTACTTAGAATGGACAAAGATGGACATTTTATCATAGTAAAAGGGACAATTCACCAAGAAGACTTAATGATAATTAACATTTATGCCCCCAATCACAATTCCCCCAAACATATAAAAAAACACTCAAGGACATTAAACCCCTCATTAATCTCAACACAATACTACTGTGGGACTTCAGTACACCATTATCAACATTGGACAGATTATTAAAACAAAAAATCAACAAAAATATCTCCAATGTGAACATCTCTATTAATCAATTGGTCTTAACAGACATCTAAAGAATATTCCATCCTAAATCAGCTGAATTTACCTTCTTCTTAGCAACTCACAGATCCTTCTCAAAAATAGACCACATCCTAGTCCACAGAGCTAACCGTAACAAATTCAAAAAAGTTGATATAGTCCATTGTATCCTGTCAGATCACTATGCCATTATCTTAGCAATCAACAAGAAGAAAAATAACAGAAGTTACTCTAATGCATGGGAATAGTACCTTTTTAAACAAAGAATGGATAAAAGTCCAAATGAGATCAGAAATCAAGAAATTCTTGGAAATGAATGAGAATGATGAAATGACATATCAAAATCTCTGAGACAGTATGAAAGCATTCTTAAGAGGTAAATTTATAACACTGAGGGCATACATCAAAAATCTGGAAAGAGTCCAAATAAATAGTCTTAAGCTCTAACTCAAACTCCTACAAAAAGAGGAACAATCCAATCCAAAAGCTAATAGAAAACTGGAAATAACTAAAATCAAAGCTGAAATCAATGAAACTGAGAACAAAAAGAACAATACAAATTATCAACAAAACAAAGAGTTGGTTCTTTGAAAAAAGATCTAGAGACCCCTTGCCAACTTCACCAAAAAGAAGATTGAAATGAAGCAAATCAATAAAATCAAAGACAAAAATAGAGATGTCACCACAGACTCAACAAAAATCCAGAAGATTATCAGAACGTATTTTGAAAATTTATACTCTACCAAGTTTGATAATCTGGAAGATATGAACAGATACTTGGCCACATATGACACCCCCAGATTAACAATGGAAGACACTGAAAATATAAACCAACCTATCTCAGGTTCTGAAATTGAAGCAGCAATCAAAGGCCTTCCAAAAAAGAAAAGTCCTGGACCTGATGGATTCATGGCAGAATTTTTACAGAAGAATTATCACTGATCCTTTATAAGCTTATCAATGAAATTGAAAGGGTCAGAGCACTACCAAAAACTTTTTGAAGCAAATATAACACTGATACCAAAATCTAACAAAGACTCATCAAGAAAAGAAAACAATAGATCAATTTCATAAATATAATCATAAATATAGATGTGAAAATCCTTAATAAAATTCTAGCTATTCAGCTCCAAAAGTACATTAAAAAGATAACACATCATAATCAAATGGGCTTCCTTCCAGGAAAACAGGGCTGGTTCAACATTTGCAAATCAATAAATGTAATTCACCACTTAAACAGAATTTAAAATAAAAATTGTATAATCGTCTCAATCAACGCAGATAAGACCTTTGATAAAATTCAACATCCTTTTATGCTCAAAACCCTGGAGAGGACAGGGATCAAGGGAAGATCTTTTAACTATGTAAAATCCATTTATGACAGACCCATAGGCACCATTATGCTCAATGTGGAAAGACAGAAAGCACTTCCACTGAATTCAGGAGTAAGACTAGGCTGTCCACTTTCACCACTGCTGTGCAACATAGTCCTTGAAACCCTTGCCAGAGCTCTCAGACAAGAGAAGGAAATCAAAGGAATTCAAATAAGAAAAGAGGAAGTCAAGTTGTATCTATTTGCTGCTGACATGAAACTCTACATAGAGGACACTATAAGTTCGACCAGAAGACTTCTAGAGATTATAAGTGATTTCAGCAAAGTGGCTGGTTATAAGATTAACACCAATAAATCATTAGCTTTCCTATACTCCAGCAACAAGACCACTGAAGAAGAAATCAGGAAATCTGTCCCTTTCACCATCTCCTCCAAAAAATAAAATGCTTGGGCATAAATCTTACAAAGGATGTCAAGGACCTATGGAATGAAAACTATTGAACTTTAATAAAAGAAATTATAGAAGAGCTGAGTAGATGGAAAAACATTCCATGTTCATGGTTAGGTAGAGTCAATATCCTCAAAATGGCCATTCTTCCCAAAGCCTTATACAGATTTAAAGTAATCCCTATCAAGATACCAATGTCATTCTTCACAGATACAGAAAAAGCAATACTCAAATTTGTATGGAATAACAGAAGATCCAGAATAGCCAAAACATTACTCAGCAAGAAGGAGTAGGCAGGAGGCATCTCAATGCCTGACCTGAAATTATACTACAAGGTTATAGTGACAAAAACAGCATGGTATTGTTATCAAAACAGAATTGAATTCCAATATAATAAAATAGACGATTCTGAGACAAACCCTTATATCTTTAACTATCTGATATTTAATAAAGGGGCAAAATCATACTGGAGAAGATTGATAGCCTGTTCAATAAATGGTGTTGGACAAATTGGACATCCATATGCAGACAACTGAAATTGGATCTTTACATTTCATCCTGCACAAAAATTAAATCAAAATGGTTCAAAGATCTGGATGTTAAACCAGCAACTCTACAGTTACTTGAAAAAGAAGAAAGATCAACATTACATGACATAGGGGTTGGCACAGCATTCCTTAACAGGACTCCCAAGGTGCAAGCAGTAAAATCAAGAATAAATGCATGGGATGCAATTAAATTAAACAGCTTTTGCACAGCTAAAGATTTAGTCAAGAGACTCAAGAGAGAACCTACAGAACGGGAGAAAATTTTTGCCTGCTACACCTCAAATACAGGGCTAATATCCAGAATATACAAAGAATTAAAAAACTAAATATCAAAATTATAAATAACCCAAGTAGTAAATGTGCTATGGAACTAAAAAGAAGCTTCTCAATGGAGGAGGTCCAAAATTCCACAGACATATGAGAAAATGCTCTACATCACTAGCAATAAGAGAAATGTAAATCAAAACTGCACTGAGTTTCCACCTCACTCTGGTCAGAGCGGCAAAAATAAAGAATACAAACAATGACAGATGCTGGTGGGGATGTGAGAAAAGAAGAACACTGACACATTGCTGGTGGGACTACAAACTGGTACAGCCACTCTGGAAAGCAGTGTGGAGACTCCTCAAAAAATTAGGGCTGGAACCACCTTTTGACCCAGCTTTCCCACTCCTGAGTATCTTTCCAAAGAGCTAGTATCGGCATATTGTAGAGATACAGCTTCATCAATGTTTATAGCAGCTCAATTTACTATAGCTAAATTATGGAACCAACCCAGATGCCCCTCAACTGATGAGTGAATTCAAAAATTTTGGTACATATTTACAATGGAATACTACTCAGCTATTAGAGAAAATGATATTATGGCATTTGCAATCAAATGGATGGAGATGGAAAAAATTATGCTAAGTGAACTCAGAGACTTGAGGGCCAAATATTTTCTTTCATTTGTGGAAGGTAGAATACAAGTGGAAACAGTATGATAGACAGCTAACCTAACAAGTACCTCAACATGTATGAATTTTTACACAATCATGGGGAACCTTGCCTAGGTTCCTGGGGAATGTAGGGTGGGAGGCAGGGAAGGGGGAAGGGAATAGGAAGGACATTGAGGCAATTAGAGGGAGGTAGTATGGGGGAATCTAATCAGAGAGGAACCTCCAAATTTCAGGAGAAATCAATTTAACTTGGGGTTTAAGTAGGGGGAAACATGGAACCATGGGGAACCCAAGGGTGGTAAACCATGGACTGGCACCAGCCTTGGCTTGTTCTGTTATTATACTTTTGTTCTTGATTGATTATTAATCCCTCCTAATTTGAGACCATGATTACCAAATAAAAATTTTTTAAAAAAGAAATTACCCAGTATTATTGTATCTGTGCCTATATGGTTCATTTTATGTATCAAAATCAGAAATGATATTAATAAAATGATATTTGCAATGATTATATCTTGTTTTTGGATGATTCCCTTAATCAGTTTTAAGTGAACTTTTTTTCTAGTCTCATTAATTATGGTTTGACATTTACTTTGTCAAATATAAAAGTATCTACTTTTTTTTAAAGAGAGAGAGTGAGGGAGATAGAGACAATCCATTTTATTTATATTTTTCATTCAGCTTTTATTTCTCCAACACTTAGTTGTATATGTGGTTCTGGGATTTAAACCGGTTCCTTGTGCATGCCAGGTAAGAACTCCAGTTGCTGAGCTGCCTCTCCAACCCTCTTGATGGCTTTTCATCTCCTTTTGCCTGGTATATCTATTATCATTCTTTCACTTTCAGCCTGTTGCTATCTGACCTGTAAGATGAGTCTCTTGTAAGAATCATGGATGGGTCTTATTTTTTTTATTCATTCTGCCAATCTATATATTTTAATCAGAAAATTTTGACCATTGACATTCAGTGGTATTGTAGAGAGATAATTTTTGTTTCTGTCAATTTATTTCTGATGCTTAATTCAGACTTGATTTTTCTTTGACTATTTTTCTATTTATATCCCTCTGTACTTTGGTTCTGATATTTATTTTCCAGTTCATTTGTGTGAAATATCTCACTGAACATGTTTTGTGCTGGATTAGTGGTTATGAATTCTAAAGTGTTTGCTTGTCATGGAAATTTTTAAATCCTCTCTAATTCCGAAGGATAGTTTTTTTTGGATATAATAATGTTGTTTAGAACCCATTATCTTTCAGGGATTCTTAGATAGTATTTTAAGTTCTCCTGGCTTTTATAGCATGGAATGTGAAATTAGTAGTAATTTTAATTGTTTCACATCTAAATGTGAATTTTTTATTTTCTCTTGCAGCTTTTAGAATTCTATTGTTTTTCTGTATATTAGGCATTTTAACTACAATGTTTCAGTTATTTTAACTGAGAAGATTTTCTACAAATATGCCAAATAATGAAACTAAAACTCTCTCTTTTTTATAAATGTTAAAACTGAATGAACTAAAATCCAATATGTAAGATCTGAAATTATGTAATTATGAGAAGAAAATATAGAAAATGCTTCAGGATACTGAATTGGGATTATTTTTAATTTTAAATTTTTTACTTTAAACAACCTTACAAGATTTTAACAAAATAATATAAAATGTGTATAAAATGTGTTTATATTCTGGATATTGCAATTATCCCCAGGAGTGCCCCCCCCAATTACCCTCCCTTATCCCTCCCTTCCCCTTCCCATTATAACTCTAAAAAAAGTATTAGATTGTAAAGCATTA
>PVKS010030692.1:0-24161 GCA_004027875.1 Aplodontia rufa
GGGGGCCTTGCTGCTGGCCGTTCCTTAGGTGCTCCCTCACTGGGTAGGCTGAGTGACATTCTCATCGCCGACACTGACTGCGTGCCAAAGAGATGTGCCCAGCACCGTGCAACTACTTCGCATGTTATTTTCTCTTTATAACCACCTCACTAAAGAGAGATCATCGTTCCTTCTTCACAGTCCAGGAAGCAGGCTCAGAGAGCATCAGCGACACACCCAGACCACAAGGCAGGGAAAAGTGAATCCAAGTCTGGGGGTGCCCCGGGCTGCATTCTTTTCTTAGCCACTACTAGGCTTCGCCTCTGAGAATTTAGTTTTTGCAACCATGAAATAGGTGCACCAATTCCTACTGCACTGGGATGCTAGGGATTAAAAAACCTGTGACCAGTGAGTAGTCCCTTTTTTCTTCCTTCCCCATTGCCTGCTCATCTCTTCTCCCTGTCTGGGCTGGGAGGAAGGGCAGCTTCAAGGACAAACATCCCTGTCCCCAAGTCCAGTAGTATCTGTCATGTGGTCAGCACTGTCTGAACGCTGCTGCCCTAAACGGATGATCTGGGGGTCCCTACCCTTAGTTCTCTCGACTGGAAACTGGGGACCCAACTCAGTGCACAACTAGTCCATTTGGCAAGTGGCGCTGGGAGCTGCCCCGGTGCCATGCAACTACTCTCATGCCACTGGATTTTTCAGGGTTTCACAGCTCAGAGCAGACACTGCTGTAGGTGATCCCGAGCCCCCAAGGCAGAGACGAGTACCGGAATGAAGATGCAGGTACGCCAGGTCCTGCCTGGTAGCTCAGGCCTCTCCCACAGCAAACTCCAGCTCACTCTTGGCCCCACTCCAGTGCCAACTGCAGACATCCCGGTATATTGGGGGCATTAACCTTCTTCCCATGGCGGGCTCCTGGGAGAGGCAGTGGGCATGTAAGCACTTAAAACTCGAACCTGCAGGTCAGCCCTCCTCCCTCCTCCCCTTCTGCTGGGGACAGACACCACACAGCCTAGAGAGCAGTCACATCCTCAGCTTCCCTCAACCTGTGCAAGCACCGAGTTGCCATGGTGACGCTGCAGCCCAGAGATGCAATGGCTGCAGACAGCACGGGTGGTTTGAGGGCTCAGAGCCAGGGTGAATGCTGTCTGGCCTGAGCACCCGGGTGGGCTTGGTGGGGGAGCAGGGGAGGGGGCCCTCCTCTTGGCCTGGCTGGTAATTGCTGCTAAGTGAGGGGCTGTCATTGAAGCCAACATGTGAGCGGTGAGAGCCACTGTGCCTCACCCTGTAATTACTGCACCAGACAGCAGCGCTTGCTCCCCGGGGTAGTGGGGGCAGACAGGAAGCGCTCATCCACCTGAGCCCTGGGGCTGTGGCAGGCTCTCCCGCCCCCAAGCAGCCTGCTCTCAGGCCACCTCTCTGAGCCCCTCCTTGGCTGGCTCTGTCATCTAAACGTAACCTCAGCTTCCTTTCACTTGGCCTGAGGCTGCAGACTCCAGTGGAGTGGAGGTGCACACACCAGGCGAGATGCGGCATCGGGGCCCCTCGGGCTGTTTGCTGGCATCAGCAGGGAACTGGAACTGCAGGCCGATCCTCTCCCATGGACGCCTCCCAAGCTGTGCACCTGCAAGCTGGGACTCCCTCCTTAAGGATCCCTCTATGTCAGGGCTTGGCAAACAGCAGCGACAATCCAAGCTGAGTCCTTTCTTAAGTCAGGTTTCACTGGGACACAGCCACGCCCTTTTGTTTTTGTATGGTCTATGGCTTCTTTCATGCTACAAGGAGTTGAAAAGTTGTAACAGATGCCATATGGTCCCCAAACTGAAAATATTTACTATCTGTCCCTTTACAGGAAGTTTGCAGAGCCGTTTCTAAAGTAGGGTGTTGTTCTGACCCAGCCAGGAGAGCTCTCCTGAGTCCCACAGGGTTGGTTGGCCTTTTATAAAAGCCCCATCCCCCTCCTCTCTCAAGGTCCCCTCAGACTGGATTTGGACAGTGGTGGCAGGCCAGTGCGATGTAACCTGTCACAATGGCGCCACCTGCTGTGAGTGCCCAGAGCACCCCTAGGGGAAGCCCTGGCAAAGGCTGGCAGCTCAGAAACAAGGGCATCAGGGCTGGGGTGCAATCCCTGCCACCACTGAGGACTGCACACTAGAGAAGTGGCTGAACCTGTCCAAGGGGAGTGGAAGGCAGGTCCCAGGGATCATTTACCGGAGGCAGCACAAGGAACCACATGGAGGAACACAGGCCTGGCTGAGTCCTCACTGGCTGCTCCCTGGGTCCTGATGCTTGGTTGTTGAAAGGATTTAAAAAATAAACAAAATGTTTAATATCTTACAGATATTGGTAACACTTTTCAGAACAGATGAAAAACCTACAGCACAGAGAGATTAAGTAATTCCCTTAAGGTCACATGGAAATGGCCAGGGCCAGGATTCAAATCTATGCTGTGGAAAACACGTGGAGTCCCCACGATCCTGTACTCAGTAAATGTTCATTTATTTTCTTCCTGCAGGTGCTGTGGGCCCTGAGGAGGGGGCAAGCTGGAGATGCAGGCCAGGGTTGGGCCCAGTCACTGAGGAAGGCCCCTAGCAGGGAACGGGGAGGTGGCAGCCCTTATGCCTGTCCTTACACCTGCAGGCAATGTGAGTGGAGCAGCCAGTGGACCATAAACCATTTATTTCCAAACTATAAATAAATCCGCTGAGAAAGATGCTGTCCAGGCGATGGGGCCCCAGCCTCTCCACATCCCCAACTGTTCTGCAGCCCGAAGCCGGGCCCCCTGGAAGTTGCTAGGCCTCTGAAATCATCACCGAGGGCTAAGGACCCACTCACTTCCTTCTCCACCTCCATCTCAGCAGAGGGTGGGCCTAGCTCCAGTCAGGCCCAAGGCTGGCTTGGTATTCACCCTGTTTGACCAATCTCTGAGCGGAAGGGAAGGGTAGGAGTCATTAGCCCCTGACCTAGCTCCACCACAGGCGGCTCCCAGTTGCTGTGAAGAGCCACCAGGGTCCCGGGCTGTTGGTGAGGGCTCAAAACAGCGCTGGTCAGAGCAGCCTGCGTTCCAGGTGCTTTGCTGGCTGCTTACTGCTGCCCCTGGGCCACAAAGTACTCTTCCTCCTCATTGTCTTCTTCTTCCTGCTGGCTGCTCCGGAGCAGCAACTCCAGGTCAGGGCTGGAGACCAGGCCCTTCAGGGGTTTAGATCCACCATCACCTTTGGGTAGAGAGATCACAGTTATGGACCCTGATAATGGTGCTCTTGGCTGCCCTGATGTGAGTGTGTGCTGTCACCCAGGTCCCCTGTCCCCTCTCTGGAGATGAACCTATGTCCTTTCAGTAGGGTGGCTGCAGTACCACCAGGCATACTTCTTGAGCCACAGTGGCAGCCAGGAGAGGAAGCCGGGCTGTGGAGACAGCCAGAGGCTACAACAGGCTCTTCGGGACAGGGCAGGGCTGGTGCATGGGAAAATCAGGGGCATCAAGAGTCACTGAGAGAGTGATATCAGAAAATAGAGGCTTCTGGAAGGGCTCTGGTTACCTCTGGAGTGGAGAGATTTGAGGGCAACATGCAGGGATATTCCTGAGAGGCAGAGGGCAAAGCCCAGCCAGTTCACCAGGCTGATCTGATCGCCTAGTAGGTGTGCGGCCAGCAGCAGAGTGCAGATTTCCTGTGGGCAGAGAGGCAGGAAGGGCGGTCAGCAGGGGACAGAGGAGGGAGGGGCCTGCGCACACTCAGCCTGGATCCCAGGGCAGGACAGGCTGGCCTGGAGAGTAAAGAGGTGACAGACAGACTGCCTGCATGGCGCTCCTGCCAGGCCCCTTTGTTACTGAGATGCAACCAAGCAGGCAGAATTCCACAGAATTCTGTTGGGAATAAAAGAGGCAAAATAGTCCAGGCCTGGGGCCTGGGTGCAGCCCACACTATGGGCATACAGCAAGGGAGAGCTGCCCTGGCCGAAGTCCCTGCCGTGGGGTAGACTTCAGCTCCTATGGGCAAATACAGGGTCACGCTGGGCTCTGAGGATACACTGTCCCTCAGTACTTCATAAACAGTGACCGCAAGTGGGACTGGCGAGACGATTTCATTCTGAGACCCCCAGCTTATGCCTCACTGCTTGGCTGGCAGCCAGAAGGCCCTTAGGAGACCTCATTTCTGCTACAGTGTGGGGTCTGCTTGGCCAAAGAGACCAAGGTCCTGGGCGGGGTTCTGCACAAATGGTGGGGGCAAGGGGAGACGTAGGAAGAGAGGGAGGACAGGGAAGAGTGCTTCATTGGCAAAAGGGCAAGACTGGCAGCATGCAGCACCCCTGCAAGGTAGAACTGCTTTGCTGGGCCCATGGCAGACACTGCCAATCAACCATGCAACTCTACTGATGAGTCTGCATGGCGGCTTCTCAACCTAAGGCTCCAGAACACGCCACATGACCACGGCTGGCATTCAAGCGAAACGGAAACGCATCCCAGTGTGGCGGAGTCACACCTGGCTTGGAACTGCTAGCTGTGTGTCTTTGGAGGCGAGTGGCTCTTCAGGGCTGCTTCCCCATCTCTGCAGGGAAGACTGAGGGGAGGGGAAGGGGGGACAGAAGCACAGTGCCTGTCACCTAACTGGGCACACTGTCTCCTTCAAAGAGGCCAGGAGTGCAGAAGCTGGGATGGAAACTGCTGGTGAGAAACCTTTATGGGTCCTTTAAGACAGGACTGGGGTCACTTCCAAGTCTGTACCTTAAAAATGCCAGCAATGGAGAGAGTGAGGCTGGAGGTTCTGGAGACCAGAAGGAACTCAGAGAAGCCTAACCCGAAGGCGAGAATCCCGCCAAGGAAGAGACTCCCGAGTACCCGCAGAAGCAGCCCTGGGTCCTGGAAACGGAAGATTTTCTCAGATGTGGACAAGTGGAGACCTGAAAGCAATGGGGGAGAGAAAGCGGGAGACCAGGCCCTGGGCCCTCCTGAGCTGGCCCTCCCTGTCAACAAGTGAGCTGTCAGTTCTCAAGTAGACAACCCTGGGCACTGCCAACCCTCTACAGAAAAGCCCACGCAGGCAGCCCGAGACCGAGGGGGCCTGCAGGAGCCTGAAAGGCTGTAGGGAGCCCCAGCGGCCCCAGCAGTACAAGCCACAGTCCTACCCGGGAGTGATCTGAATCTGGGCTAGCGTGGAGGCGCTGGCACAGTACAGGAAACGGACAGCAGCGCCCTGCTCCTGTAGGCAGGTTTTTTTTTTTAGGTACTGGGGATGGAATCCAGGGCCTCATGGATGGTGAGCAAGCGCTCTGCCACAAATCCGCCATCTCCCACCCTGACTCAAATAGGGGGCTTGGGCCAAGATGTTTCCCTACTTCTAAACCAATGGGATGGGACTTGTGTTTCACTAACAAGTCCCTCTGATAACTTGTCTTTTTTTTTTTTTTTTTTTTTTGGACGAGAGATTGAACTCAGGGGTGCTCTACCCTGAATCACACCCCAGGCCCTTGTGATTTTTTTTATTTGAAGACAGGGTCTGCAAAGTTGCCAAGGGTGCCCTTGAGCTTGCTTTTCTGCCTCAGCCTCCAGCATTTCTCAAAAAAGAAAACTTATGGAAATGGATGACAAAGGCCACAGCCTCCTTGACCCAGAACACACACATGCACAAAACACCAAATTTTGCCCACTCTTTCAGGAGTCCATTCAACATGATCCCTTTGAAGGAACGATTCCCTGGGTCCCTACCAGCAGCAAGATTGCCATGGTGTATTAGCAGAGGGTGGAGTTAACCCTGGAGTGGGCACAAGAGACATCTGTGGAAGCTGGAAGCCGACAGGAGCTTTGGAATTTTTAGAGGGAAGCAACGAAAGATTGACAGTCCCCTCCCGCCCCGGCCCCCCACTGGCCAGTAGCCTCCAACATAGGCCATCTGGTTTGGTGCCGGGCTCAGCAGTACTGCAAAGGCGTGGGCAAATTGAAGGGAATTCGGGAAGAGCAACATAAGTAATGAAGGCGCTTGGGGGATTAATTTACCAGAAAAGATTAAAGGAGCTAAATCCATGCAGCTTTGCTAAGTGGCGACTACCAGGGCCTTGCGGATGAAGTTTGTAGAGGGGGAATGGAGCAGACACACCCGGGGGTGGGGAGAGAGGAGGCTGGCATTTGGCACAAGGGGCATAATGAAGGAATGCGGGAAGACTGTAAAACAGAAAAACACGAAGCTCTGAACAGAAGTTTCCTGGACAACAGGGCTGCGGAATAATTTTCTCAGGGAGGTTGGAGATGCTTCACTGCTTGAAACTTGAATGGATGCGGGGCAGAATTTTCTGCAATGACCCTGAGGACAGTCAGGACTCTCAGAGGAAGAATAAACAGAGGACAAAGACTAATCTCAAAAATGGAAGGACGGAAGGAAGGTGGCGCTGTGCCACCCACCCTATACAGCTCTCTCTGCCTCTCCTCTTCTCTGGAAGGGCAGGGAGACAACTGCTCACATCCCCAGGCTTCTACATGTGGCCCTGAGCCCATACAGCCAATGCCACTGGAATTCCCTCCATACACACAGTTACATGCCGACATGTGGCTGGACCTCCGGTCCCACTTCCCAGGACGCCATGCCCCGAATCCACCACATCCCACTTATCCTCTGGGAGGCTTTTCCGACTCCCTCACTCCACCATCTGGAAACATGCCGTGACACAGCGTGCATGGCAGGTAAGAGTGAGCGTACTGGAAGCAGGAGGCTAGGTCCAAATTCTAGATTCTTTGTGAGCTATATGGGACCTTGGGCAAGGTCTTCCCTTTTCTGTGCCTCAGTTTCTTTCATCTGCAAAACTGGGACAATAACGGTATCGGCACACGTGTGTTTTTGGAGGACTAAGTGAGTTGTGTTTAAAATGATTACAATAGCCAGGCACACTGGCGCAGGCCTGTAGTCCCAGCTACTCCAAAGGCTGAGGTAGAAGGATCCAAAGTTTGAGGTCAGACTAGGCAACTTAGTGAGACCCTCACTCCAAGTAAAAAGTCAAAAGGGCTTGGGGTGTAGCTTAGTGGCAGAGCGCCCCTGGGTTCAATCCCCGTACTGGAAAGAAAAAGAAAACAGATTAAAATGGTCCTGGTTGCTTTCGGCACTCTGAACACAGTCATCATCGTTACTGTCCTTATATTTTATATACACTTATTCTGGAGCGTTTTCATCAGACTGGATTATAGCCATCTTGTTTACGTGTCCATCCAGTGCCAACCGTGGCTGCAGGATCTTGGTGGCCCTGCAGCTAGCACCAAGCAGGGATCTGGGATGTGAGGGGCCCCAGGGGTGGCTGGTCCAACATACCTTCAAATATGGCGAAGAGAGGGAAGAGCCCCAGAAACATGAGTGGCTGCAGGTGGAACATGGTGTCGATGGGGTTCTGGAGGCCTGCAGGGGGACACGGGGGCCATGAGGCCTGGCCTGCACCTGCAAAGCTTCCAGCCTGCCCGGGCCTGTCCTTTGCTCATGCTCACCCAGCTCAGCCTTCTGCAGGAGTATCTGGGTGAGGGTCCAGCGGATCCCACCAATGAACGAGGCCCCCAGCACCAGGGCGAAGCCCTCCACGTTGAACTGTGTGGACTTGTAGGTGAACATGAAGAGGCCCCCAGCGATGAGAAGGACCACCAGGACCAGTGCTGCACGCTAGGAGGATGGGGAACAGGGGCAGCTAACTTGGGGGGCTCATCATACCTGGAGTCTGGGGGTCAGCAGCCACCCTGGCTGCCCCTGGGGCAAGAAACCATCCATTCCTTATGCCCTCCAGGGAAGTCATGGACAGTCCTCACCTGCTGAAGTATGCAGGGCTGACATCCAGCTGATCTGTCCCCAATATCCCTACCTATTCTAAAACTCTGGTGCTGAGATCTGTTCTAAGTTCCGAGTGGCCTCATCCACTCACCTGGCCCAGCAAACAAGGACCACCTTGCACAGCAGGACACTCCAGGACCCTCCTGCCATCTTCTCTCAGCACCTGCCACACTTGTTTCTAAATTCTCTACACATTAGGCTTAGTTCCCTTCTCAGAAAAGGGAGTTACTGCCACCTGGGCTAGGCCTGTCTCCTCTGTCACAAGAGTAACAAATCACTGCTCAGATTGCCTCTTTTGTTCTGGGTATATGCAGAGTTAGGGGGACAAAAGAGATGTGGGGACCTCACCAGCTCCTCCAGCTTGAAAATCAAAGAGAAGATCAAGATGAATAGCACAGCCGAGGATTTGGTCATTGTGTACCTGGAAGTAGAAATAACCCACACTGCACCCGTGGAGCCGGGGCACAAATTCACCACCCAGAGCACAGATCAGCAGGCTGGAAGTGGGAGGGGGCCAACTTCATGGAGAGCAACTGGCATCGCTCAAGGCAGCAGGGCAACAAAAGGAGCCTGCCTAGTCATCTGGGTTGTTAGGGAACCTGTCATTGAAAGAATCTCTGAGGTTGCTAATTATCACCGGGGAGACGAGGCTGCGTGTCTGAAAGTAAGCTCACCGAGCCCTTGGCCATGACCAGGTAAGGAAGAACAGATGAGGGAAGGGGGACACAAAGAAGGCAGGGACTGTGTCCTCTGAAGCAAAGTACCATAGACCTAGAGACGGTGCAGACCTCTGCCCACATGGCACTGACGCAGCTGCATGCTGGGACTAGCCCCTTCCTCTCCTCCGCCGTTCCTCCCCTGCCAGGGCTGGAGTGCTCTGTGCTCGTCCCCTGGCTTCCCCCTGCTGCCTGGCTGGCAGGCAGGCACAGCATCCCCTCTGAGCTGGGCTTACGGAAAAGGCTGGAGACTTCTTGGAGAGCTGCTGGGTGCCAGGGAGGAGCTGAGAGAGCAAGGGCTGGTCCCAGAGAGAGGTGGAGTGGCTGGCCCATAGGCCAGGTGTGCGGACAGCCAGCTGGACAGACAGAAAGCTGAGCCCACAGGAGGCAGCAGGCTGTGGCTGGTACTCACAGTGAGACGGTGATGTAGAGGAAGCTCCAGTTGGACAAGCCCACGTCGAGAGCTGTTGCCAGTGCTGTGCAGACAAGGGGCACCCGTGGCTGACGTGGCATAGGAACACCCAGCCAGGTGGCTGCTGTGTCCCTGAGGTTGTGAGGAGACCACTTTGCCCCACTTCCTCTCCGGGAATCTGAGGCCTTCCTTTCTACCCAGCAACTAAATGGCTAACACCTGGCTAGAACGTGGGGCAGGTCTAGCAACAGCACTGGAGTGCATTCTGAAGCTGGGGCCTGTGTTATCCTCACTTAACTGATCTGAATACCCCACCCCCGAGGAAGGTTGGAACCTAGTACCCTGTCAGTGCCGTAGAGAAAACCCTTATTCCTCATGATCCTCTCAACTCAATGGGGCAACCTGCCTGCCAGGTTCCTTCTCATTTCTCCCACCTCCCCTCACCTACACTGAGTTCTCAGCATCTAGGGACACCCTGAGTGCCCATCTCCCAGCAGCAGTGGGCCCCACCCATCCTTCCTATCTGCCCACTCACATCTGCCCCTTGGAAATCTTCCCCACTGATCACAGGCAGGCCTAGGTCAGGGTCCCTTCCTCTGTGCTCTGTGGCACGTGTGACAGCCCATCACAGCCCCGCCAGGGCAAGGACCCTGTGAGGCACACTCGCACGCTGCAGGGGCTTTCTGGGTTTGTGGTGGGGATGGGACGCCAGGGAGAAGAGGAGAAGGCAGGGGTGAGAGCTTCTCTGTTCTCCAGCAGCCTCCTCCCAGACACGCACCTGTGGGGGCCACTCTTTGGAGGTAGTCGGTCCAGCTCAGCACCACGCGGGCCCTATGGCTGGAGCACTGAACCAGTGCCCTGGACAGAGCGGAAAAGATGAAGATCACAGCCAGGTGCAGCATTGTCATGAAGAGGGGGAAGTGGAAGCTCTGCAGGAGCCAAAGCAGACACCCAGGCTGCCTCAGAGCCCACCCCATGCCAGTGCCCACTTCCTCCTCTAGCTGGAGATGGTAGGAAGGGCTGATCCCCACGTTTGCACCTGAGGGGCTCTGCTGCATTATAATCCCTTAGCCTGAGAGATTATTTGCCCCAACTCTGGAGGTCACAAGAGGCGGTGGCCCAGGGGCTCACTCTCAGCTCAGCGCTGTCCCCACTTTAATACCTGCTAGCTACTCCATCAGTCCTGCCCACAGCTACACCCAGGAAAGAGCCACGTGGGCTAACATGGCCACCTTCGTCCTAGCACCTGCACTGGTGAGGCCTCCAGTTACCTTTGTCAGCCATTTGTTGTAGAAGGTGATGCCGATGGAGAAGCAGTAGTAGAGAAGGACTAGCCCCAGAGACAACACTGCCTTCCACAGAAAGGCCACGTCAAAGGCCCACCTCCCCATCCGTGGAGGCTGCGGTGCCCCAGCTCCTGGGCCACGAGACAGGCACCTCTCTTGAAGACAGCCCACGGGAAGAGTAGCAGCTGGACCACAACTTTCAACAAGCAGGTGTCCTGGCTGGAAGAGTTCTCTTGGTCTCCATGTTTGGAATGGTCAACGGAGCCGCAGGCGGAGCCCTCACCTAAGGGGCTGGTGGCCCAGGCCTACTCGTTCCATGGTTAGCTGGATGCAGGGCTCAAAAGAACCCAATTCTGCTGCTAGAAAGATAAGGAGACAGTGCTGGTGGTTCTGTTGCTCCCACGCACAACACAGCGCACACTGAGCCCCAGGTCACGTCCACTCCCTTGTCACTTCAAGCTGTTTTCCATGGGCTGCCATCAAAATGACCTTTTCAACACATAAATCTGATTGTGTCAGACCACTGCTTAAAACCCTTCAGCAGCTCCCAGTGCTTTTATGATAAAGGCCAAAACCCTGCCCAGGGCTCCTGAAGCGTGTATCTGGCCCTGCAGGTCTTGCCAGCCTCAGCCCCAGGCTCTCCAGGGCAGGTCCAACTAGCTGCCTATCGTTTACCCCCACACACCAGGCTCTTTCCTGCTGTGCGGAGGAGCGAACGTCCCACCCACCCTTCATTCCTTAGTACAACCTACTTATCTTGGGCTCCAAAGTTGTGTCCTTAGGGAACCCCCATCAGTCCCTGAGATACAGGTGGCTCTACTTTTCCTTCACAGCCTTGTGTGGGGTGTGATATGAGTAACGTCTAGTCCTCTGTAAGGCTGTGAACTTGAAGACAGTGACAGCGTGCCCACAGAGAGCCTTACCCCCACCAGATATTCTGAAAGTTCTCCATTTGGTCCAATGACTTGAGTGACCACCATGCATGTGATTTTCAGGGAACTGATCTTGTTTTCAGGGGTTAAGAGTGGACCAGGAAACCTGTACCTATCAGGCTCTAGCCTCTACCAACTGTTCTCAGAGATGGTGCCTGCATAGGGTCCTGCCAAATCAAACCACTCCCTGCCACTCAGCAATCCAGCAGCCCTAATGAGTGCCAGGGCATGCTTGGCTGGCAGCCTGCAGACCCATCTGTGCCTGGGGGAGCTGGGGCCCAGCACTGCACCCGAAGCTTCATCTCTGCTTCCCCTCCTCATCGCCTACTTGGAGACACCCCACCCTGCTAAAATGCCACCTCCTTCTGGAAGCCTTCTTAGAAGGCTGATCACCCCCACCCCCGGCAGTTCTGAAGGGAAAGAGCATAACTGCTTTGCGTTCTGGAACTTGTACGGTTGCCTCCCCTAGCCCAAGGCAAACTGGGAGCTGGCACAAGGCTTTGATCAAAGGGCTCCAGAGCTCTGCGGTTCTGTTCAGAGGAGCTTTCAAAAACTGTGGTGATGACCTGGGGAATGCTGCCAGCACGGGGTGAAGGGACCATGAGGGCACAGTCAACAAAACTAAGCCTTATTCTGCAACCTGTGTGACTCCGACATTCACTATGTGGAAGATCGGCCTATGACTCCCGAATCCAGACCCTAACTCCACGGTAGACGTAAACACAGAGCAGCTCTTCGATGCCTCCACCACACACTGAAAATTTCAAAACCATATATATTGAGGGGCAACTGAACCTTCTGTCCAAACATTACCAAGAGTTCCTATAGCTTGGCACTCATGGGTTTTGAGCTGCGGCACACTGGCTGTGCGAGTCTGTATTTATTTTACAGCTGCCATGTTCTCTAATGTTCTGTAGAGAGGCCACCTCCCTCTCACTCTGGTACTGTGCCCAGAACTTATGGGTAGAAACACATTTTATATTCAATTACTTTCCTTTTGTATTACAGTTAGGGTACATTAATTTTTTAAAAATTGTATGTAGGGCTGGATATGGTGATGCAAGCCTGTAATTCTGGTGACTTAGGAGGCTGAGGCAGGAGGACTGAAAGTTTGAGGCCAGCTTTGGCAACTTAGCAAGACTGTCTCAAAAAGAAAAAAAAAAAAGCCAAAAAATGGCTGGGGACATAGCTCAGTGACAAAGTACCCCTGGGTTCAATCCCCAGTACTGCCAAAGGGTAGGAGCAGGGAAAGGATGTGTTAGACCCACTGGGCTGCTACTCTTGCCTTCTATAAGCAGACCCAGCTCTGACTCCCCATGAAGCCCAGAAGAATCGCCAACTGCGACCTGACCATTTCACCTGGACATCAGTCTCAGGTGTCTCACCCCGTGAGAGTCCACACCTGCCCCCTAAAAAAAGAGGAGCCAAACCTGCTCCTCTTCCCATCTCCTAGCGCAGCAATGATGCCACCATTCACCTACGTGTTGGCCCAAACCATTCTCATCCTCGACTCCTCTTTCCCTTGGCCCACACTCAGTTAAGTACTGGCAGCTCTGTCTTTGAAAATATCCCCAAATGATCATCTCTCCCTGCCTCCACTCCTGTCATCTGAGCCCTCATCTTCTCCCCAACGACGGCTGCAGCCTCCTGCAGGGTCTCTGCTTCTGCCACTCCCAGCCTCCTCCTTGTACAGCTCAAGAGTGCAGTGATGGGGCCCGAAACCTACATGGCGCAGGCTCAAGGCCCACATGCTCCCCTGAACCGCTTAGGTTTGGGGTGGGATAAGTCCTTGTGGAAGGCTTGTCCTGTGCACTGTAGGATGCTTAGGAGCATCCCCAGTCTCTACCCACCAGATACCAGGAATATCCTCACCCCCACCCCAAGCTGCAACAACCAAAACTGTCTTCAGTCACATTGCCAAACACTTTCTGGGGATCAAAAGTGCTACTTGTTGAAAGCCACTGCTTATGCCACACAGGCAGTCACAGGGCATGGGGCCTTTCCTCCTAGCACTAGCCCCATGGGTCCTTCCAGTCTGTTTCCCCAGTCAACTTGTACCTTTTGCTTATGCCACAGTTCTGCTCCAACAATGTAATGTCCTCTCTGCGCTTGTCCAGACACCTGTAACCCCTCTGCCCCTCTGACACAGGAAGCACTGTCTCAATGTTAGCAACACTAATTTTCTTATTAGCATTCAAAAATTAATTCACTACCCCAAAACACAAAGCCAGACCTCAACTATAGCCTCCCAACTTCAACACCGTAGTGAAGCTTAGTGCTTAAAAGTGTGGGTTTGAAGTTAGAGACCTGGGAGCAAATCCCATCGCTTTTATCCTAAATCAGCAGACTCAGACTCAATTTCTCCAACTGTAGTGAGAGAGGGAACCATCCGCCTCCTGGGGAGAACAGTCAACAGTGTCAGGTACAGCACCTGATGCTGGTTCATGGAACAGGCTCACTGCCTTCCCACCCCCTCTGTAGCAAAACCTACCCAGAGGCCCCTGCACTGCCACCCCTACTCCCTCATGTCAGCCTGTCCCCTCTGCTTCTGAGTCACCACACCCTTTTCTCTGTTGCTCCTTCAAAGGCCAGCTCTCTATTCTCCTACCCAACTGACCACTTCCTCCTCGTGGAAAGACTTCTCAGATGCCAGACCCCGCAATCTCCAGGCTTGTCTTCTGCTCTTCTTAGCTGACACCATCTCCTCCACTCAACCATAAGAGGTGGGTGCCAGAGAGTCAGATCCCTGCTTCTTTTTTCTATCTTAATTCTCATCCTAAGAAATCTTATCCTATCCAAACCATTGGCCAATGACCGACTGTCTTTACATTAGCTGGAGCCTTTCCTGTGAATGCAGACTAGTATATCTAACTGTCCTTTGGTAACTCCTCTCCAGATATCTAAATCTTAAGATGCCCTAAGAACATATCTTAATTATTCCTCATGCCCCCAACCTACTCTACAGTCACTTGGTGCCAGTGAAATGCACTTATGCCAAATGCAAACATCAGCGATGAGGTCATCTTTGACACCGACTCTTGCCCTCACTCTTCAAATCCTGCCCTGTCAACTCCACCACCAGGTACTTGACCTGTTCACTTTTCTTCACCTCCACTTCCCCAACCACAGGTTCTGACACGTTACCTTCCACTCAGTGCCTGCAACTGGTCTCCCCGGTCTCAGTATTTCCCCTTCTGCCCCCACCGCCTAGGGTTCCCCAGGAAGCCAGAGAGGCGGCCTAAACACAGGGCAGACCACACCCTGCCGACCCCGCTCCTGCCACACCTGGCCTGCACAGACCTCTGCAAACACCAGCACCCGCCGCCGGGGCCTCCGGCCGGTAAGTCAAGCACACCCAGTCCGCGTCCGGTTTCTGACAACTCCCTTCCGCAGGCCTCGGCGGGGCGACTACTTCCCCGAGGCCCCCCATCCTCGTGGCGCTTCCCGCCATCTGACGTTTCCGTGTTTGCTCACGTGTTTCCTTCTCTGTGGGCGGGGCCGTGTGTCCGATTCCCGCCTGCCTAGGCCTGGCACCCCCAGGCCTTCAGGAAACGCCTTGCAGCGGGGCGCCGGGAGTCCCCCGTCCCTCCACCTACCGGGACTGAGGCTGGGGCGGGGCAACAGCAAGGGCGTGTCCCACGCCGCCGCGCGCACAGCCGGGGTGGAGACGCTGCCCGCGGCCCCGGTCCAGACCTCCTCCCCGCTCCGGCCGCGCGCCCACTCACCTCCGCCGCCGCGCTCGCGGCCCGGATCCTGCCGCCGGAACTACGAGGCCAGGCTCCGCCCCCGAGCCGCTGGGCGGGTGGCTTCCGCCGGAAGTGCCTGAGGGCGGGCTCGCCGGAGGCGGTGCTGGGGCCGTGCGCGTCTAGCGGACCGTGCCGACTGCGCTGAGCGCCTGCCGCCCAGCCCTGGGCTCAGCCTCTGTGTGATCGCCTGCTTCTCCGCTCGCAAGCGGGTGCCTGCCACTGCCCCGCACACCGCGAGCACCAACAGTGGCCTCCTGTTTCCTTTTATTAAACAAACCGTTCATCTAAACTCAGTCCAGTGCTGGACAGGCATGGAACGACCCACGAAATCTCTAGTGGGCTGCTGGTTGTGGACGCTCAACCAGATGCGGAGTAATGTCAGGGACACTGCATTTTGACTTAGATACAGAAGTAATAACATTTGTAAAATATTTTCTGTACATCTGATGCTTTCTAAGAATAATTTCAAGTGGTTGAGTAAGGGGAGAATATCCCAGGGAATTAATAGAATCCGAAAGGAATGGATGAGAAGCCGCTAGGCTTGCTGGGAGCTCAGGTTGTTCAGGGGTAACAAAAACTATGGTGGTAAAAATAGCCAAAGGTCAGGCTGCAGTGGCCCCAAGCTTAGAGGGTTCAGATTTGATCCATCTTACAGGATGGATTAAAAGGGGCAGTGAGAAACATTAAGCCAGGCAGGTAAGGGCCACAGTGAGGTCTGGCTTTGTGCTTTTTGCCCTCAAGTCTCCTGGGTCCTGCGCTAGAACTAGCTGCAAACATGGGTCCTTCCAAGCGACTCAGCTGGGCTCCCAACGCCTCTGAACAGAAGGCTCAAGGCCATAGTGTAAGCAGAGCTTTGTGCTGCCAGCAGGCATCATGCAGGCATAGGTCATTCAGCAGTTACCAAACACCTGCCGCGGTGCCCATCACTGCGCAAGGACTTGGTTTTATTCAGTCCTCAAGGCGCATGCTGCACACACTTTCTATGCCTTTTAAGAGAGCCTGTCTTTACCCAATCCTCTCTGAGGTGAGAGAGAGTAAAGTATCTGTTTTCATCACTGCCCTATTCAAGCCTCCCAGCCACCAAGGCTGTGGAGTGGAGCAACAGCCTTAACCAGCAGCTGGAAGGCTGGGCACTGAGCACAGGCGACACAGGGTGAACTCGAACTGTTCCCTGGCAGGGGGAACAGGGAGGATGTGTTCATGGGGGTGTACAGTGAGCTTTTCCCTGCTGTACCCAGCAACACTTTGTCCCAGTACAACAATCTGTGAGCCTTCTTAACCAGCAGGTGTGTGGTGCGGCTGTGTGAGGGGGAGAAGGGGCTCTTGGAAGGTGGCTAATGGCTCCAGCTAGAGCCCTCTGGTCTCCCAGGCACACTAAAATGAAGACTGTCAAGGTGACTCTCCACCCTTGCACAGGGAACAAGTGCAAGGAACAGCTGTTAACAGGAACCACAATTTGTACATGAAAGAGTATTTATTGAAAACCTGGTTACTGACAGGAAGCGCCTGATCGTTCTCTGGTTACACTCTTAGCTCACAACTGGGAGTGTTATTTTTTCCCCCATTTTTACTGCCCCTCAAACATTCTATCCTAGGATAGGTAGATCTTATATAAATATATATATACATGTCTGTATAAGTATGGCCTATAGTAAAGAAAATATATAGTACACTCTTCATTGGGTAGTACCTACCATGCCAGGGTATCAATGTTGAATGCCGCTGTTACCAGGTTCAAGGGGAGAGGATGTGCATGTGGTTCAAGTGCTGAAGCACCACGGAAGCCCCATGGTATAGCTGTGGTCTTAGCTGACCCAGCCAGCTCCCTGAAATCATGGCCATGGCAGAAACCACATCACTAGGAAGGAGAGGAAGGGAAAGCAAACTTCCTAGAGTCTGGAAGGCCAAAGGAAAACAAACTGGAGTGGGGCTGAAGTTCAGGTCAGTGGGAGATTTCTTCCCCAGGAAGGAAACAATGGAAATGTAAGGGACCAGGTGATCTCACCACAGTCTAGGCCTAGGCCTCATCTGGGCTTTCCCTATATCATTCCTGGAGTCTAAAAGAGGAGGACTTAACTTGGAGGTCTCTGCTTGGCCAGGACAAGCCTGAGAGCTTGTATGGAGAAACTTCAATCCGTCCAGATACCTGTCCTGAAACCAGCTCTGGAGACCAGAGCCACACCTCAGAAGCAGCAACATCTTGGCACCAGATGAGGCTGGAGTGAGCCCTCGTGAAGAGAACAAAAGTAAAGGTCCAAGGCCCATAATCAAATCTGTGTCACAGGCATGGGCCACCCAAAGGCAACCACTCCAGGGCTCTCAACATTCCCAGGTTACCTGTCCTCTGCAGGCAGCTTTTCCTGAGCCAGCGGTGGCTCACGTGGGATCCAACCAACAAGAGCACATTCAGGAAGAAAAGGTGGGTGGTTGTTGTCAAATCCAGCTTGAGACATAGTTTCTAGAAGGCAAGGGCACCTATCCTTCATTCCTTATGGCCAATCCCAGGCTTTGAGGTGACAGGGAAGGCAAAGCATCCTTCCTCCATGACTCCTAGTGGACAGGGACCAAAATGAAGATCTGGGTGGCCCAAGGTGGGTTTGAGGAGTGGTTGGCATTTACTGGCCACCACCATCAGTAGAAGTTCTATACAAGCAAAAGACAAGGCACCAGAGCGTGAGCGTCTCTCCTGGGCCCAAATCCCTGCCCAGGTACTGTGGTCTCTGGCTCCAGGCTCAGCCGTAATGATAGACAAAGTCATAGCTGCTGGGTTCCTTGGGGACTGGTGGTGGCGCTTCAGGAATCTGGATGTTTTCCAGGTCCAGGAGCCGCAGCTTCATTTCCATGCTCAGCAGGGTATCCAGGTCACTTTTGGTCAGCTCACTGGACATGTCCTTCCCCAGAAGGGCACTGAGGCCATCAATCCAGATGCAGTACTGTGGGGAGCAAGTTGCAAAATGTCACATAGTAGCTATAGGGCTGCAGGGGATCCTGCCAAAGTCCCTGTTCTGATGGAGCTCACCACAGTTCTTTTTGCTCTATTCAGAAACAGGCAAAACTGAAAACAGCAAAGATAAATTGGTAGGTGATCATTCACTTTCTTAAGAGATTTGGTTTTTATGGAGGAATTACAGTTAAAACTCGTTAAAATATGAAATGTGACCTAAAAATGTAATTAATGAATAGAGCAAAATGAGACCTAAATCTGGAACTTCACCTACCTGAAGTTAGGTACAGAATCTGTCATGACTGTGGTGGCGAGTGAATGCCAGCCACTCCCCAACATTGGAAGAGGGAGGGGGAAATATGTATTAAGGAGAAAAAAGTAGGACCCAAACAGGAACACTGAATGATTACAGTTTTATTTTTTTATTTTTTAAAGAAAGAAGGGACAGTGAGAGAGAGAGAGAGAAGCAATTTTTATTTAGTTTTTCATGTGACTTTCATTCTTCAGACACTTAGCTGTGTATGTGGTGCTGGGGTTTGAACTTGCAAGTATGTGAACTCACATACTTGCACATGCCAGGCAAGTGCCGTAACTGCTAAGTCACTGCTCCAGCCCCAACAGTTTTTTTTTTTTTTAAAGAGAAGGACAATGAGAGAGAGACAGAGAGACAGAGAGAATCAATTTTTATTGAGTTCTTCACGTGGCTTTCGTTGCTCTGACACTTAGTTGTGTATGTGGGTGCTGGGGTTTGAACCTGTGTACTCACACATGCCAGGCAAGCGCCGCAACCGCTGAGCCACCGCTCCAGCCCCTACAATTTTATTTTTTTAAAAAAGTAATTAAAAAGTCAATGTTAAAAATAAGTATTAGGGGCTGGAGCGGTGGCTCAGCGGTTACGGTGCCTGCCTGGCATGCGCAAGTATGTGAGTTCAAACCCCTACACCACGTACACAACAATGTCTTGGAGCAACGAAGGCCATATGAAAAAATAATAAAATTGATTTTCTCTCTCTCTCACTGTCCCTCTCTCTTAAAAAAAAAGTGTTAAAGAAACTGAGTTGTAGTGTGTCGTGATAAGGGAAAGATGGACAGTTCTTCCCAACCCTCCTCCCCAAATTTTCCTGTTTTCTCTGCTGCCGTTTTCCTTCCCTCATGCCTTGCTCACTTAGCTCCTCACCTACTTATTCTTCCTTTTCTCCCAACTAAACCCTATGAGCAGCTCAGCCCTTCCCGACTGTATGCTCCTCTCAGAGCCTGGCCTCTAGTGCTTACTGACGGCTTTGAGAGCTCACCAGGTGCACAGTATCTAGTGTCTTTCACGGCTGTGGGTGCAATTGTAGGCCCCTTGTCAGAAGATCCAGATCTACCTGGTCTTAAAACCCAGGCTGGATCCACTACAGCATGTGACTGGAAGCCCTGAATAGGGAGGATCTGTTAAGTCCACTTGGGTTGGGGGCCACAGAAAAACTGAAAAGAAGAGACATTTCTCAATCCCTGGTGAATAAGTTATCCCTAGTGGACCCTATCTTTCCAATGCCAATGTAGAGCTGTGGCTAGAGAGTAACGGGGAGACCAGATCACAGCGAAAGGCCCACAGTGTGGCAGATCCTCAGCAGCCAACACCTCTGCCTGTGTGAGCTGCCATGGCCACCTGCTTTGTGAGATGGACACTCCCGTTCTGCCCTTCTTTCCCTGCAGCACAGAGTCCCAGTGAGGGATCTGCTGTCCAGTGCAGTACCACACTGCTCACCTCGTATTTATTAGGAGCGATGAAGTTTAAGGTCTCATCAGGGTCATATAGGATGGAGAAGGCCAGTTCCAACACCTCCTAAAAGAGAAAGGGTTTCAGTTACTAGCAACGATGGAATGACGGGTTCTGCACATCAAGATCTTGGCTAAAGTCCTAATAATGTGGCATTGTCATCAAATGTATTGATATATGTGATGTCACCAAGGCCTGTAGGCACGCACATAGGTGTAGATAGAGATAAAGGCCCAGTGGTCACTGACTTTAACATGCCCACTCTTTGAGTAAGATGTGGTGATACTTTTAAGATGGGAGAAAAGTCATTTTCAACACTCAGAATTCCTGAATGTCAGAGTCTGTGACTGAATGTTTCCCTAAAACTTTTTATTTTATGTTACTAAAATGAGGCTTCCTCTTTCTATCATCCTGTAATCAGCACAGGAAAGTCTTAACGAATTTTTTAAAAATATTGAAAACAGGGCTAGAGAGGTAGCTCAGTGGTAGACACCTGCCTGGCTTGTGTGAGGACCCGGGTTTGAACCCTAACACCACAAACACAGTTAAGTGTCAGAAAAACAGAAACCATATAAAAAAATAAAATTGACTCTCTCTCACTAAAAAACCAAAACCAAAAACAAACAACACACACACATACACACATACACAAACCCCAAAACCAACAGCAAACTTCAGATTAAGACAGGATAATTTAAGCATCAATACAATAACTACAATGGATCAAATGAAACAAATATAATTTGCTTATTATCCATGACTTCATAATAATACTAAAAAGTAAAGCAAAACAGACACAAAATTGGTTATTGTTGAATGACACCCAGGGAACTAACTTGGCACTTTAAAAGCAGATATATAAAAAAAGAATTAAGCATGGACCCTTCTTTCTTACATAAACTGTACTCCTAGGAAACCAAAAGTAGATAACGGCAAATTTCTTTTCAGAGTAGCTTAGCTCATAAGTACAAAAGGAACAACTGCACTGGAATGTCCCCAGTTTACAAACCTTAACTCACTGATGGAGAGGGAACTGAGCAGCGAGTCTGCTGATATAGCACAGAGGAGTCACGGAACGTTAAGGACCTCCTGACAGATCATGATACCATCTGTGATGGGGGCTTGCCAAAAAACACACAACCCTGAGTCACATCAAACCTCTACATCTCTCTACCAAATTACAGATCTGGGACAGAGGAACAAGTTAAACTAGACCACAGCGAGACACTAAGCAAAATTCAGACTTGGGGAAACTACCAACCGAGCAACCTGGTTTCTTCAACTAATAAACTTAAACAAGAAAAAAAAAAAAGAGGATGACCTTATAAATGAAGAAACTCATCCAAAGTATAGACTTTAGATTCTGATTTAAGCAAAATGGTTATAAAATGTATGAGTATACACCTAAACCTTTATATGTTTCTATATAAAGAAATTATGATATTTATAAGATAATTGTTAGACATTCCAAAATGTAGAGTATTTGATATGAAGTAACAACTTTTCCTGTTAGGTGTGATTATGGTGTGGTTATGTTGAAAGAGCTGTTATTTTAGTTATTCACAGATGAAATGACCTGACACCAGGGATTTTCTTCAGTCACAGGGAGACGAAGAAGCGGATGGCAGAATGGGCCATGTTGCTGAGGCTGGGTAAGGCAGGTATGAGGGTTCGGTCTATTTTTAATAGAATTCTTCACAGAATGAGAATAACTTAAAGAGAGGACAAGAGTGAGCATGCACCTAAAAAACAACCCCCGCTGACAGTACTCTGCCGGTGTCACTGTGACAACCGTCCAAGCTCAGGACTGTCTCTCTACTCACCTTGTTCTGTTTCAGAGCACTTTTCTCTTTCATGTGAGGACAATCTTTCCCAGTGACAATGGCCTTAATATCTGCAACAGGAACTGATAAATGAGGGAATTAGCATCTAGAAGCTTATGCTACAAACTGGTCAGTGCTTCCTTCAGTGCAGGCAGGGAAGCCCTGGGCAGAGTGCCAGGAAGCTGCAGGTCTCAGGCTTGAAGGGTTCCACTACCTCAGGAAGGGTGGCCATTGACCATGGCCTTGCACTCTTCCCTCCTTGGTCATTTCCCATAGACCATGGTTTGGTGAGACTGTCTCAGAGCTCACTGGGCATCACTTGGGGCTCTTTGGGTTTAATTCCCTAAGGAGTGGAGCCTTGGACACTTTGTAGTAGTGAAGATGACAGTTCCATTAGAGTAATATCAGCTGGCAGCTGCTAAGCTGGGCTTACTGCCTGCAACCATTCTTCATCACTCATGCAGGCCTCTGGGAATGGTGAACATTATTCCCATTTTATACAAAAATCCAAGACAGAGGTGAGAATTAACTTGAAGTTAATCAGAATTCATGACGAATTAGGGGCAAAGCCAGGATGTGGATTCAGGCCGCCTGGCTGCAGACCTTTTGCTCTGTTCAGCTTAGTTTCGTACCATGCTTCACAACCTACACAACACGCTCACATCTGTGACCCATCGGTTCCCCAAACAACCTTGTGAGGCAGGCCAGCCAGGTCGTCTCAGACTGATAAGGAGACAGGTTCAGAGAGATGATGGGCCCAAGAACACACACTCAATTTGAAACAGCCAGGACTAGAATTCAGGTCTTCTGGCAAGTCTAGCTGTCATAACACATAAGCAGAGAAATAAACCTACTTTTCTCCTGCAGGGATTCGAATGTCACTTCTCCTTGAGGGTTGTCATCCAAGTCACCATAGTGCAGGACCTTGTGGTTCAGTGCCAAGCGGCAGTACCAGAACCGTTCTGGAACACAACGAAGTCAAGCAGGTGGGCAAGGATGGTACTAGAAAAGGCCTGGGCTCACAATAGACAAAAGGATGACCGTGGTCTGCCTGCTCCTTACAGGAACCATCTAATACTGTTAATACTGACATCAGGGAGTCTGGAGGACAAAGACCAGCCAATTGCCCACGTCTCTTCTCACCTTGCCTCCGGCGATTCCCAATCTTTCGAAAGCTGCTGCCCTCACAGAGCCTGTTCAGGCGCTGCTGCTTGATCAGCTCAAGGATCTCAGGCTGGATCTTCTCCCTCAGCTCCCTGGGGTGGACATGCACCGAAGTTAAGTGGAAGGTCATGGAGACAGAGGTGCTCTTGAAGGCAGAGCTGGCAGCTGCCCCCTCCTTCCCAGGCTCCTCCAGGACTGCACTTACACAATTGGAGGGGACTGGAAGTCATCCTGACTCATCCTCTCAGACTGGCGCAGTCTCAGAATCTCTGAGTAGCTTAGGCTACGCAGTTTGCTCTTGAACTGATCCAATGAGTTGGGTTTGGAGGGCAAAGCTCGAGTGATTTGCTCTCGGACTACTTGCATAACCTGAGAGGAAAATGGACAGGCCAACTCTGGAGACCAAGGTTCTCCTCAACTCCAGTGTCTTGACTTTCTAAGGGATATCTTCTTAGTGGTTACTCAGGGTCAAGTGACAGATGGTTACAGATACTTCATTTTTTATATATCTCAATTAGTCACTGGTATCGGGTTATAAGCCCAGACTTTTGGAGTCAGACAGAATAGGGGTTCAGATCTTGACTCTGCCCCTCCATCTGTTCCTTGAGCAAGTTACTTAATATCCTCAGGCCTCCATCCCTTATCTCTAAAGCGAGAGAAAGTAAGACACATCTGATACATGATGCCATAAGGAACGTAGGATGCTATACGGAAGGCAAGCACAGTGCCTGGCACACTGTGGTGTTAAAAGAAAACTGCTCAAGAAAAAAGAGGCTACCCCGTTCCATGTGTGGTATGATCTCATTAAGGAAGGAAAAGTCCATGGGGAGAAAAGACTAGAGAAGAACACAAAGGTAGATATTGTTGGGTGGTGGAATTATAGGTAACTTTTTCTTCTTTGTACTCTACAAATTTTTTATGATGAGATGATTAACTTCAAAATACTCAGCTGCTAGGCTGTCTGCTTGTGAGGGCTTATTACAGTGCTCTATAGAGCAGGCACCCTAAAGCACCAAGGGATGACTATCAATTAATACCCATGATGCACAGGGCACACAACCCCCTCCCCTAACCTCTCCTGACACTGGCAGTTCTCAGAGCTTCAACAGGACTACACATAGGAAGTACACAGTAAGACAAAGCTATTCTGCTATGCATATTTTCCTGACCCCTAAGGAGGACAGGAGGGGCACATGCTGGCTTTACAGGGCAAATGAGGGCCTGGGGTACAAGGTCACGAAGGAAGTCACAACCAGATGAGACTGAGGTTCTCCAATATCTCGGGCTTATGAGTCAGCATTGCAGACAAAGCTGGTTTTCTCTCTCAGGGATTCCCCAGGTGCTGGGCAGCTGTCAGAGACCATTGTGTATGGTAATCTTCCAAGGGCCTCCGAGCAGCCAGGTGACACTGACCTTGTTGAAGTCCTCTGCTGTTGCCCTCATCTCCTTCCAGGTCTTATTCAACAGCTGGATGCAGATTCCAAAGAGCTCTTCAAACGCTCGGTCATGGGTAAAGAACATTGGGTGGTAGTCATTGCGCCCTTCATTCGCTGTGGAAGAAAAGTAGCAAAGGATGAAGGCTCTGTCCATAGGAC
>PVKS010030693.1:0-24151 GCA_004027875.1 Aplodontia rufa
TCAATCCTGCTGCTGTCTAAAAAGTCTTGCAATCACTTCCAGGAAGCACAGAGGTTCAAAAGCAATAACCACAGGAAAGACACACCCACAATGACAGCGACCCATGCTTCACCTACTGTGTGCGCAGTGACTGCATGTCAATGATATGCTGAGCACCGTGGCTGAACCATCTCATGCAAGCTTCCCCAAACCTGGATGAGGTTCCCACTCTGACCACCCTCTTTTTTTGGAAGGGCGGTGCAGCTCAAGAGATCACAACTGGTAAGTGACAAGAGTTCATAGAAAATTCTGGGCCCCTCTCAGCCCCAGTGAGTTCTGCTTCTCCCATACCCTTGAGAACTGAAGTGAAAAAGATTTTATGACACCAAAGATGGAAGGTGTGATAAAGGACAAAGAGGTCAGGAAGAAAGCAGCATGGTTAAATTCTGTCCTCTGAGAACTGAGCCAAAGGTAGGAATTGTGGGCTCACTGAACTGGAAGGAACAGGGACCAGGACCAGATTCCCACTCCCTGGGAAAGCGTCTTCATGCCCTGGGCCCTAACAGCTCTATCACAGTGGCTTCAAGCTATCTTTTCAACACAAAGTTCTTCTGAGGTATATCAAACATCACAACAAAGGCTCAGAATCCAACTTGAAGAATGACAGATGAAATCAGCACCAAATTTAAGACAGATTTGAAACATTTTCAGTATCCACCCAAATTGAAAAAATATTTGCAGTACTATTTTGCAGTTTTGTGGCATAACAAAAATAAGAGGAAATGAGAATGAAAATATCTGAATTTGACTTTTTCTTAAAAAACTTGTTTCAAAACTTCAAGTTTTTTTATTCAGAAATTTATTTGTTGAACAATCAAATAGCTTCTAATGAAATGATGTATATATAAATTCTGAAAATTAGAATTACCCTCAAGAGCCTCCCTGTAATTTCCCACCCTTATCCCTCTCTCCCCCTTCCAAATACATCTCTACAAATGCCTTAGGGTATATGACATTACACCTTATCCAGATTTAAAACATGATACTAGACCTCCTTTCTCAATAGCAAGGGTCTAGCTCCAGCCTCCACAGATGAGTGAAAACATTTGACCCTCGGTTCTCTGGGTTATGCTAGTTTCACTCAGCATAATTTCTGCCATTGCCATCCATTTACCTTCAAAGGCTGTAAGTTGTGAATGAACTAGAAAAGCAGGATTTACCTACTTTATAAGTAATACTGAAATAATTCAGATTTTCTCTGTTGGCTTACTCATTTGTCATGCATTCATTCAACAAATATTTCCTAAGGGTTCCTTAGTACTGGGTCCCTTTCTACCACTGAAAGTCTGAGTATGAACAAGAGGGAAATTATTCCAGTTTCTCAGGAGGCTGAAGCAGGGGGATTGCAAGTTGAAAGTCAGCCTCAGCAAATTAGGGAGGCCCTGAGTAAATTCATGGAATCCTGACTCAGAATTAAAAAAAGAAAAGAAAGAAAGAAAAGGGCTGGGATTGTTGCTCAGTGCTTAAGCACTGCTGGGTTCAACCCCTGTTATAATGCAGGAGGCAACTAATAAATGTACAAATGAAACAAAATATCAGATGGCGGGTGACTTGCTACAGCTAAACAATAAATATCAGTGATAGAAACAGGCAGGGAGCCAAAATTAAAATGAGCCCTTAGAGGAACAGTTATCTAAGGTTAAAAATGAGACTTCAATAGAAAATGAAATTAGCCAAGGGGAGCTCTGGAAGGAGAGTACCCAGGGAAAGCAGAGCTCTTGTTTAGAAGTCGGAGGCGGACACAGAGCCAGCCAGCATGACTGGAGCTCAACTAGAAAGAGATGTAGCTCAGGAGGGGAAGCTGGAGAGTTGGGAGGGCCAGACAGGACCCCAGCACACTAACACCCGAGCAAATGCGAACATTTGACCACTTCAATACGAAACCGCCAAAAATAATTTCAATAGACTGCTCATACAATATTGTCCAATCAACTTATTTTGGGGAAAGAAAAATGTGTTTCCTAATTAAGAGGTCAGGAGAAAAGACACCATCTGGGGCCATATGAAGTGGAACATATGTTCACCCAAGGTTTGTAGAATTGAGCAAAGATCTGATTGCATTTGTCAGACGATTGCTGGATGTAGCTGTGCACTCAATAGTTGTCTGCAGATGAAGAATTAGAGTATTTTTCATTAGTGTAACAGTGAAAGAGCAGTTGCTTTGTAAGTGGATAATGGTGAAGATCTCAGTTCATTGAACACATGCATATGGGCTATGCAATGAGCCATGCACTTGGGTGTGGATGCAAGAGGACTTGCCCAGGAGGTGGACAGGAAGCTCTTGATGGCAAGAGTTAAAGGGACGTCAGCTCCTGGGTTTCCTACTTCAGCAGTTGGATGGATACTCTGCTGCAGTCATTTCTGTTAGGCAGCATCCAGGACAGGAGGACAGTGTCATTGTGTTCATCTAAGTTAAAGATACCTAGAAGACATCCCGTCGGAGCTGTCTAGCAGTCAGCTGGGACATGAGTTTGAATTTTCCTTTGAGTACCATTCCTCTATAGACAGCACTGGTACCATGCCTGATATTCACTGACCTTTAGGATCCACAGTTTTTTTTTAACCATTTTTATTGGTTCTTTTTCATTTACACATGAGAGTGGAATCCATTTTGACATAACTATGAGAGCATTGAATATAATTTGTTCTAATTCCATTTCCAGTACCTCCTCTTCCATGCCTCTCCACTTACCCATGGGCCCCTTCCCTTTGCTCTGATTTTTCTGCTTTTTACCCAGTTATTTTTTTTAAATTAGTTTGTAGTTGTACATGATGTTGAGTGTTTAGCTTTTCCACTGCTGTGACTAAAACACAAGAATAATTTAAGGAGGAAAAGTGTATGGGGGCTCAGGGTTTCAGAGGTCTTAGTCCACAGAAGGCTGGCTCCATTTCTTCCAGCTTGGGAGGAAGCAGAACATCACGGCGGAAGGCCTGGTTCCAAGGAGCAGAGAGAGGCTCCAACCAGATACAAAATACCCACCCAAAGTCACATCCCCAGTGACACACTTCTCCCAGCCACACACTACCACCCTAGGGTTTCCAGTTCATCCCCAGAAGGTGACTGACTTGCTGATTGGAAGGCTCTCACAACCCAGTCATTTTACCACAACCTTCATGGACTGTCTTACATGACATTTTGGGGACCCCTCACATTCAAACCCTAATAGTGAGCTTCACTGTGATACATTATTCACATACATACACAGGAAAGTTACATCAGTCATTCCACTATCCTTCCTTATCCTGTTCCTCCCTTCCCCTTTGTGTACTCCACTGATTTACTTCTCTTCTTCCCACCCTCTGATTTTGGATTAGTGTCCACTGATCAGACCTTTTTGGGTATGGCTGATTTCATTTAGCATGGTAGTCTCCAGATCCATCCATTTGCCAGCAAATGTTGCCCATGTCCTAAGGTTATTCTTCCGTATGGCTGAGTAGTACTCCACTGGGCCACACACAATGTAGAAGGCCAAGGTCATGCTTGCTGCAAGATTCCTCAGGGTCTGGCCCTCCAGATCCTCCAGTCAGCATCAGTCTGAGTGTTTGCAAGGAACTCAACTTTTGAGGCTGCTATGTGGAATACTCTAACATGGAATGTGGTAGGGGTATGGAATCTGCACTGTGAACAAGTTCCTTGGGGAAGTTTCAACAGCGCCATCTTCTTCCCTGCTGTGGCACCACATGAGCTCCAAGGAGGCAGAGAGAAGCAGGCTCTGAGGCCATCCATGCTAGCAGAGATTGACGATGTGTGCGGTGGAGAAGAGTGGAAGCTCACGCTGCATCTTCCCTTGGGTTTTAACTTTGTCACCATTATGACCGATTGAGCCTTTGTCATGTTATGTTAATGTGAATTTTTTTTATATTTATGCAATGCCATGTAACCCTGTGGTTCTCACAAGAGGTTTTGGAGGACCCCTCACTGTTGGCACCCAGAGGAACAAGAGCAGCAGCTCACTCTGAGCGTGCTCTCCCATCACAGATTCACATTCACGGCCTATGCTTGCAATCTTCATTTCTAACCAGCGCCTTGGCGGTTTCTGTAACTTTTATTACCTACGTGATCCAGGACAGTTCCTCTTCTGAGTCTCTCTGCCTCCTGGCTTCCAACCACTCCATGGCTAAGCCCCTACTATTCAGAAGCATCCAGGTGCAGCATCTCATTTCCATCACACACGGCTCCATCTGCTTGTTCTCATTTTATGTTTAAAGAAAGAGAATTATGAAAGTCAACGTATAGCTGAACTAAACGTTAAACTTCTAAAGAATAAAAAAATCAAAATGTAATTGTGCTTCATGGGAATATTACTATGTTCTCTAGAAAAGAAGCACTCTTTCTATTAACCTTTCAGTATATTTATTCTTCTCAAAGGTATAGGCTTGAGAAGGACCTTCTCAGATCAAATGTTCAAATGAAAATATTTTTTAGCTCCATGATAAGCTTTACACATGACCTCTGCTTTTTCTAATTCTATGTAAAGTAATTCTGAAAACATGATAAACCTGAATAGGTTGCTAATGGAAAAAATAAGTGTAAAACAGAAATAAATTACTTGATATTAGTGGGAACTTCTTCATTACTATTAATTATTTTTAGACATTCTCCAATATTAAGTTTTTACATATCAGTTTCCAATTTGTTTCAAGGAGTAGCTCTATAAAGTAGGTAAGAGAGATTATTATTATTATTTTGATTTCATACTAAAGATCCTGAGAAAATTATTGACTTCCCCAACATTTTATACAGGAAGTGCTGGATGAAGAGATTAAACTCAGGCCCTATTTACCCCAAGTCTGGAATGTCATCCAAAAAACTTAAGGAATCTTTACAAAACATGCAATCAGTGTTTTGGCTGATGATGAGTAGGGTTTTCCCCTTCCTTTCCTAGCTGTTTCTGAGGTACTAAGAAGAGACCTCCAGAATTGATCAATCTGTTTTTTTGTTGTTGTTGTTGTTGTTGTTGTTGTTTAATAGAGGGAGAGAGAGAGAAAGATAATATTTTTTTTTCATCTGGCCTCTGTTTTTCCAACATTTAGCTGTGTCTGTGGTGCTAGGGTTTGAACCCCAATTCCCACTCATCCTATACAAGTGCTCCAACCACTGAGTCACTGCTCCACCTGCTCAATCTCCTTTTTAAACAAAAATAGGAAGTTTGCTGTTAGCAGCACTTTTGATGTAAAAGACTTAAAACCCACCTCCAATTGGAAAAATATAAATGACATTTATTTTGTTACCTAAGAAGACTCCAGGAATAGGAAGTCTTCAGGTATAGCTGGGCCCAGGATCTCAAGTAATGCCATTAAGACCAGGTTCCTCCCCAGTGCTTGGCTGTCCTTCACTAGGATGGGGCTAGGACCTGTTTTAAGGTAACCTCCTGACTCTCCAAGATTCATCTTCAACTCCCCATTTCGTGAAGTGGAAGCTCCTTCCTCCAAGGCTGTAGGTCTACCTTGGATTAATTGTCAATCAACAGGCCTGGGGAGAAGGTGACAATGCTTTAGCAGGTTACACTTTGGTCTTAAGCTCACCTTTTTGTAAGAAGTTCCAGGATACTAAACACAGTGGGAGAAACAGAGAACTAGATACTGCATAGGAAAATTCACCTCATGCTTACTATATTAATGACTGCAAATAATGTTTAGCTTAGTTCTCTTTGAACTCAGTATTCCCTGACAACTAAATGTTCCTAGCTTTTTTTTTCTCCTCCCCCCTCCAATTTAAGAAGAATGTAGAGTTTTTTGCTTGGTAGGGGTTGGTGTAGAATTAGTTAAACCAAACAATTCTAGAGGAACTGGGTTTTGAATTAATTTATCTCCACTTAAGCAGATGAAGGCTAGAACTTATAAAGTTTCAAAACATTCCGAAAGCTCCAAGGCTTTGAACTTGGATGTCAGTCACTGTAATAAATGTATCACACTGTGGTGCTTGTGCATGTCCAACGCCAGGCAGATTTCAGATTTATGGGCAACCATACATTATGTATCAGCTATAAAAAAAGTTTTATGCTATTGCACTAAATTTCCAGAAAATAAAAATTCTGACAAAGAGGATGCTACATTTAAAAAATAACCCTCTAGTTCATCATGCACACCTTGCAGTTTCTTTGGCAAATGGCTCTATGCTTGTTGAGAGTCTCACAAAACCACATGGAGACATTAATAGCAGTTTTCAGAAGCAAAAATGGTGTCTGCAAGGAAGAAAGCTTTTAGTTCAGAAGGAACTGAGTCAATCTTTCATTTTAAAGTCGTGAAGATTTTAGTAGTACTGAGTTTGGGAACCATCCTAGCTGAAGAACATTAGTCCTAAGAAAAAGCACATTTTGGCTTTTCACTTGGATGACAGAGAGGAAGCGTCAGAGTCAGAACCACGGTTTCAAAATCATGATTAATAGAGAGTAAAAACTTGTCATTAAATACTGGTATAACTTTTCAAACAGGAGGGATTTCTATATCCACACACACACACACACAAAAGACGGAAAGAAGGAGAGCAAAATGAAATTAAAATAGTGCTTGTCACAAATTCAAGGTAGGATGAGTTGCCACAGTTGAAGAGTAAAAATCACAGGTGAGCCTTCATAAAACACGCTGTCCTGGAGCACGAGCTTAAGCAGAGTTGAAATCCAGCAAGTGCTTAAAAGACACTGCATACTTCTATTTGAAGCAATTTTATGCCTAGATGGGAAATTTTTAAGAAGGAGTCACCATAAAAATGCCCATTTTCAATTTTTTCTTAGACTCACAAAAATGTTTTCAGTGTGAAAAGACGTCTCATATATATGTGTGTATATATACGTATATACCACATGTATATATTGTACATTTATACTGTGCATGTAAATTATGATATATATCCTAATAAATGTATATGTAACATTAAACAATACATATGCATTTAAATATGATTGAATAAAGCATTTGCATGTGCTCCTTCCAGGCTGTTAGCAAAGCCTATTCAGCTAATAAGTTATTTTTTTCCATATTTCTCACCCTCCCTCATTTCCATTTTTATTTCTTCTTCCTCTTTCCCTTCTTTTTTCCTCTTATTTAACTCTTTTATTCATTCCTTCAACAAGTACTTATTAAAATTTTGCCTAAAATTTAAAACAAAATGAGGGCTGTGGATGTGGCTCAGTTACAGAGCACTTCTCTGGTATGAGTGAGGCCCTGGGTTCAATACCCAGCACCATCTAAAAACTTAAAAAATTAGTGCATTTCCAAGTAGTGACAATTAATTCTGCGCAGAGTATCTTGATGAGATCTTTTTTCCCTCTTAGAAAAATATTTAAATATATGGCTAGAGAAAAAATGTGGCCTGAATTTTTAAAGATATTATTTAACTTTTTATTTTGAAATAATTTTATACTTTCAGAACATATAGCAATCTTACAAATTGCTGTCATATAGTACAAATAATTCTTCTGTATTTTTAACCCAGAATCTCCAAATACCAATTACAGCTGAATAGTACATTTTAGACATCATGTCCCATTGCACCTAAATCTTACTTTCCATTTCTTATAAACAGTACACTTTCTCATATAAAGATAACATAATTTTTATATTGAGAACTTAACATTAAAACAAACATAGTATCAAACCTATGGTCATTCTTTGAATCAAATTTCAAATTTAAAGTTTTGAAGTTATCTCACTAATTTTTTTAAGAGAGGGGGGGAAAGAAAATCAATTTTATTTAGTTTTTTTCATCTGGTCTTTGTTTCTCCAACACTTAGTTGTGTACATGGTGCTGTAACCACTGACACATTGCACCAGCCCCTCTCTAATGTTTTTAATAGGAAAATAAAAATGCTTTCCTGCCTAGGATCTCACTGATATCTCACACTGCATTGTTTGTCTACAATAAAATTTTTTGTCTATTTTAATCTAGAAAAGTTGTTGGTGATTTCTTTTGAATTCATGAACTCCACTTTTGAACAATACAGTACATTCTTTGGGAGGAGACTGCCTATCATTTTGGGCTAATCAGATGTTCTTTATGATTATATTCAGGCTATGCCATTTTTTATAACAATATCTCAAAGAGATACAATATCTTTGTGCATTGTATCAGAGATATGGAGACCACATCATCATTGAGATTTTAACTTCGACCATTTAGAAGAGGGCCTTTGTCAAATTTCTACACTGTAATGCTATTATTTTTCCTTTTTACGTTTATTATTATCTTTTGAAGGAATTACTCTGTTCATTATCCAACCTTACTCTGCATTTTTAGTGCCAGTTGATGGTTCTGCCTGAAATGACCCTGACTACGGTGTTTACCCAATGGTGAGATCCCAATTCTGCCACTACTTCTGCACCTGTTGGTCCACATTCTGCTGTAGGGTGGAGCCCTACTCCATACACTCATCATCCATATCATCATGGACGTATCCATAATCATCTGAGATCATCTGAGTCTAGATCCCCTTCTATTCCTGTTCATGTTAAAGTCAATTTTTCCAAGTTCAGATTTGAACTTCTTTAAATGAATAACATAACCACACTGAAGGGTTGGGGGAGAGATCTAGTGGAAGTAAATTTTAAGCAGAGTAATTTAATTATACGCATTCATGTTAAAAACCAAAAGAAGTCAAGCACACATAATTCTGATTTGTAGTTTTCCCACTGTATGAATTAGCAATTCTGAGGCTACCAAAAAGGAAAGTTTATTGACCACAACAGGAAGTTCATGTTTCACTGCTGGAGAATGAGAAAGGCAAATGTGGAAAGGCAAGAATGGAATTCGCTTTGAGTGGAATTGCAGATGCGAGTACAAACCTAAGGTTTCTAACATACATGAAGATTTATAATGTAGAAATAAATTCATGCATGCAGTGATGTGTATAGGAGCATACAGAGTCTGAGAGCAGCATCTCCTGATGGACTGTGCATTCTTTGTGTATACTTCCTCGTGTTCAGAGCAGGTAAATGAGGGCCTATTTAATGCTTATTGTAAAGTTTAAGACATTACAATTATGAAGTCCTATCACATTCAACATGTTATTACTGATGACTGCTTTCTTTATTTTTAGACCCAAAATAAAGTTTTCCTGGGAAGTTGGAAATGAGGCAAGTATACTGACTCTCAGAGTTAAACCATAAACTACAAAATCAGCCTTCTGAAGATCAAAAGAGAAATATGTAACACCATATATGCCAACAGGGCTAGATGGTAACCTGATGGAATTTTTAATCTCCTTAAGAGTATGACTAACAGAATGGAGAAATGGAAGAAATGCAAACAAGAAGCAATTATAAATGCATGAACTGTCTGTCTATGTCTGAAGAACTGTCCAGGAGGGGAAATTGCACTGTGCTTCCCCGAATTAATAAGGTCAGTCTCAGCAGGTAGGGCATCCACATAGTTTACACATGCAAGCTTTATACACTTGCAGAAAATAGAAATCTTGTAACTCCCATTATTAATCCCATGCCCACCACATGATTTTAGATCACAATTTGGCCTGGGAAATAGAGCCTGAGAGCCAGGAGGGTACTTGTGGGACACCCTTAAGCTGTCTGAAAAGTTACACCTTGGGGCTGGAGCAGTGGTTCAGTGGTAAGAGCGCTTGCCCGGCATGTGCAAAGACCAGAGCTTGAACTCCAGCACCTCTAAATGTCGAAACAAAATCAGAAGAAAAATAAATAGACTTGATTCTTTATCTCTCTCACTCTTTCCTCTCTTTAAATAATAAAAATAAAGTTATAGCTCTATCAACTACTTTATTTGTAACTTTATTCTATATATCAGTCTAAGGCATTTGGTAACTGTGCCCCCTGAATAACCACACTATCATTTTTCTTATTGTAAGTCAGATTTTTAACCACAAGAGTACAAACCAGGAAACTTTTGGGGGAGAAACAAGCTGAGTTGAGTGAACTAAACAAAACCCTTTGGATCTCAAAATTAGGTTTGTTTTAGTCTTCATAATGCCATAGCCATGAGAAAAAAAATTATCTTCATAAGTTCAATTTATTGAGCAGCTACTCTCAGCCAGCCACCATCTTCACTGCAGTCTGTAGCACTTAATCAACCTAAAACAGGGCTGTGCATGGAGAAGAATACTTGATAATTCTTTACTGAATGAATGAAAGTTATATGACTGAACTTACTGCTCTCAGTATCACTTGTTTTCTAAAAATGTCTATAATTTTTTAACTTGAATTGCAACAAGGATTATTTTAATTGTATTTTGGAATATTCCTGCTCTTTTATGATTAGGTGTAATTAGCAACTTTTTTGGTGCTACTTAAGTGGATACAAGATTCTCACCTGTTCTGATCCTGTTCTCACCTGCCTCTTCTCCCTTCCCAGGGTAGATTAAAAATCTCATTGCTCCTGACTTAGACCAAATGAGTGACATCTGCTTGACTGTAGACAGGATCTCGTGGCAAGTCAGTCTTTTGGACACCTATCTACTGTCATTTCCAAAGGAGCCCCCCAAATGGCTCATGCAAAGGGAGCCTATCCATATTTTCTTTACCTATCAACCCTTTGCAGTTCTTAGCCTACAGAATAAATAATTCTTTAGAAAACCATATTTTCTCCAACTTTTCCTCTTCCTTTCTTTCTTGACCACTGAAGACCAAGACTCAAGCTGTAGACACTTTATCTCCACTTACACATCCTCCATAAGTAACACTGAACCACGGCTCTCAAAGCTACTAACAAGGATTCCAAAATCTACATTTTCAACTCAGAACTCCCAAATGTGACATTTTGTTTTTTTTTTCCTAATCCACTTGGATGCCAAACAAGATTTTTTCGTCCTTCTCATTTCAGACAATATCAGCACTAATCATGGAGGAAACCTAAGCAAACATCTGGTATTTTCTTTGATTCATCTCTTTCGATCACACTCCACAATTTACCAGGAAGCCACGGCAGACTGACCTGCAAACGTGTTCAGAATCCTCCCACCTCCCACCAGCACATTTCCCACCCCAGTCTGAGCAGTGCACATCTCTCTACTGAAGTTCAACTTGGCCTCCTACTGCCCTGCTCCCGTTCCTCCCCTCCTGTACTATTTATTTGGAACAGGAGAATGCTTTTGAAAACTAGAGACAGAGGCCACTTGATTTTGTTTTGCTATACACTAAGGGTTTCTAATCACGCTAAGAATAAAATATACATCACAATGCCTACCAACTTGTCAGGTGCCATTCACAAACCCTTTCAATGACCTTTACTCAGCTTTTTTTTGTGGTCACATCCAAAGGACAATGACAAAGGAGGAGAAGTTCATCTATTGCTCACAGTTGCAGATGCCTCAGTCCAAAGAAGGACACCTCCACTCCTTGGGGCTTGAGGTGAGGCAGAACATCGTGTAGGATGGGTGCGGTGGAAGAAAGCAGCTCCATATATCACGCCAGGAAGCAGACAGAGTGGGCCCCATACAACAAGGAAATAATATATACCCCAAAGGCACACCCAGTGACCCGCCTCTTCCATCCACACAACACCTGCTGCAGACCCCACCCAGCTAATCCCTAGGGGGGATTAATACACTGATTGGGTTAAGGCTCATAACCACTCATTCCACCTGTAAGCCTTCTGGCAGTATCTCACACATAAATCTCACATCTAAACCATAATAGGCCCTTTAATGACTTGCCCTTCCCCATAATGCAAACTCCCACCCCCAACTCATTGCTTCCCTCTAAACAAATAGATCTTGCTTTTTGGAATGTGCCAAGTGTTTTCCCACTCTGAACATTATACTTTCTGTCACCTTTGCATAAAACATTTTTCTTCTAACTCTTACAATAACTGATTCCTTCTCATCCTTAAAGTCTCTTGCTAAAATTATCATTTCTGTAGAATGGCATTCCCTGACAAACCTGTCTGAAACATGTTTACATTTCTTTTTTACTGAAAATTTCACTATGACACAGTGAATTAATTATATATGGGTTTTCTTCTTTATTTTTCCCCAGAATACAGTTCCTCTGAGGATAGTCACATCATAGGAATGCCATTAAGGGTTTTTATTTATTATTCTTATGATTTTGATTGATGTGTAATAATTGCACATATTTGTGGGTTATAATGTGATGGTTCGATCCTTACAGTATGTAAGGATCAACTGGGAACAATTAGCATAACTATCATCTTAAACTTTTATCATTTATTTATTGTGAGTACATTCAAAATTCTCTCAAGCTATTTTGGAATATTCAATGCAACCTTGTCAACTATACCCACCCCACTATGTAACAGAACACGATAGCTTATGTCTTCTTTTAACTGTCACACTGTGCATATTGGACAACCTCTCCACACCTCTCCCACTACTCTCCCCAGACTCTAGTAGCCACTATTCTCTTCTCAGCTTCCATGAGATTAACTTTTTCAGATACTACGTGTGAGTGAAATAATATTGTTTTTGTCATTCGGTGCCTGGTTTATTTCACTTAACATTATATCCTGCAGTTCCATCCACATAGTTGCAAATGACAGGATTTCATTTGTTGTACGGCTGAATAGTATACACTGTACATATATAGCATGTTTTCTTTGTTTACCTAATGAGCATTTAGATTGGTTCAATTCCTTGGCTATTATGAATAGGGCTCTAATAAACATGGGACTGTAGGTTGCTTTTTGACCTATGGCTTTCATTTCCTTTATACCAACAGTGGGATTGCTGAGTCTTATGCTAATTATTTTTTTAATTTTTTGAGGAAGCTCCATACTATTTTCTATTATGGTTGTCCTAATTTACATTACTATCAAAAATGTGTAAGAGTTCCCCTTCTGTAATAGGTTGGAAGAAAATTGTTCCCCAAAACCTCAATATATGAGATAATGTGAAGGCTGAGGTGAAATGATTGGGTTATAAGAGCCTTAACCCAATCAATGAGTTAATCCTCTGATAGGGATGAACTGGCAACTGAAGGTAGGGTGTGGCTGGAGGAGTGGGTCATTGGGGGTGTGCCTTTGGGGTCTACATTTTGTGTCTGGCATGTAGTTTCTCTCTCTGCTCCCTGGGGCCATGATGTCTACCATGTTGTCCAGTCTCACCTCAAGTCCTGAGGAACAGAGCCAGCCTTCTCTGGACTGAGACCTCTGAAACTATGAGCCCCCAAACAAACTTTCCTCCTAAAATGGTTCTTGTCAGGTCCTTGGGTCGCAGCAATGAAAAGCTGAATAAAACACCTGCATCCGCATCCATGTGGGCATTTATTGTTTTTGTCTTTTATTAACAGACATTCTAATTGGAGTGACATGATATTTTATTCTGGTTCTGATTTGCATTTCTCTGGTGGTTAGTGATGTGAAGGGCTTCTTACGTACCTCTTGGCCATTTGTATATCTTTCTTTGAGAAATTCCTACCCAGACATTTTCAGTTCATTTTTTGTTGGATTATTCGTTCTTTTGTTTTTGTTTTTGAGTTGAGATTCTTATAAATTCCAGATATCACCTTCTTGTCTTATATTCAATTTGCAAATATTTTCTCCCATTCTGTAGGCTGCCTCTTAGCTCTGTGGGTGATTTTTTTCAATAGTGAATGCTTTGTTCTCTGAACCTCAGTGTGTATTCTTTTCCTGTACCGTAAAAGCCATACCTAAAAGTTTAATAGTTAAAATATATAAACAGTGAAATGTCCCAGGATTATATGGGCATTTTCCCCACAGCTCAAGCAGCAGAGCCATGGTCATCTTTGTTCATGTACAACTTCTTTAGTCCTTCCTGTCTGCCTCATGCACTTTCCTTACCTATTTCTTGAGCAAGAGAATAAGAAAACACTATGACCTTCAAATGTTGAAGACCATTACGTGTAACTTAAGCAGTAAGGACATTTAAAGCTTAATATGCATAATTTCTTAGACAAAGTGAATTTCAGATTGCAAGTAAGTTTTGTTTTGCTTTTGTTTGTTTACAGCGTATGTAACAGCTTTAATCTCCACCTTAACAGGGCATTTGTCTTCATCAGTGCTAATCTCCAACATTGAAAAGAGATTTTAAGTCAACGGTCTTTAACACCTGGCTTATACGCAGACAAAAGTATTTATTTGCTCTGAAATTCAAGAAATCAGAAATTTAGATTTATTTTTATTTTTAGAGTTGCAATATAAAATAAGTCTCTTCGATATTATATGTCAATATCCACTGGATATAATCTCCAAAGCAAATGATGAACTACAGCCAGGAGATTTTCCATGTTCGCCAACAGCCTGAATGGGAAAAGTGATTCAGGACCTCAACACAGGTACATATTGTAGGTGAGACTTGTTGGTCTATTCTTCCTAGCTTATGATGTTTCTAATTCCATGTAAAATGCAAAATAAGAAAATGCATGATATGAATATTTAAAATAATAGCTAAGGAAAGATAGATCAATGATATATAACCATTTGTTCCTGATCCAACCTTTATTTATTTATTTTTCCTCTAAAGAGAGAGGGACAGTGAGAAAGAGAGAATCACTTTTATTTAACCCTTCATGCGCCCCTCATTGCTTTGAGACCTTGCTGTGTACATGGTGCTGGGGCCCAAACTCTCTTACTGGAGCATGCCAGGCAAGTGCTATGACTGCTGAGCCACTGCTCCAACCCTGATCCTCCCTTTAAATCCAAATAAATAATCTGGAAATAATTAAAGGAAAAGGACAGAATGACATGGGCAGCTTAAAGTAGAAGTCTGACTGCTTAAAGATCTCAGAACCTGAGGAAAGGCAAGGTGATCTGTTTTCTTTTGATCTCCTACATTTCCTAGACAGGACATCCCAGAGGCCCATAGTCCAAAACTAACTACAGACAGAAGAGAAAGCCAGGAACTCCTGTTCTTTCAGGCATGAAGATGAGGAAAGGGAAAGTCCAATAGAGAGGCAGTGGGAAGTCCCAAGCTGTCCCAAGCTCTTCTCTACAGGAGGGTTAACCATTTATTTGGCTGCAGCATCTTCAAAGCCCCAGGGGACAACCCAGCTTCTGATTCACCTGGGTTCTGGTAGGCAGTCTGATCTGCTCTCCACCTCAGCAGCAGGACTCTGGGGGGACAGTCCTGGCAGCACCAGGGAGCCCTGGTGTCTCCCTGTACTCAATGTAATGGCATGAGAAGAGCCAGGTGCCACATTTTCCCCCTGCCACCCCACTGTCAAAGGTGACATCAAGACACCCCGTGTCCCAGAGAAGTATCTGCTGCCCTCCCAGGTACCAGCAGAGACTGAGTAAGAAGCAATACCAAAATAGTTAATTATATCCAGATCACATTTATGTGGGTTTTCACAACTAAAGTGTCATGGAAACATCTTCCTACAGAAAGGCCACAATCCACATAACAAACCCAAATAGGGCAGCTTCTGATACATAGGAGACTGAGGCAGGATTAAGGGTCTCCTGACTTAATTACCAGGTAATAATAATCCAAGGGATATTCCCAAGTCACTCGAGAACCAAGAAGCCACAATTAGAATGAGAAAGATAATTAATGGATGTGAAAGCCAAGATGAATCCAACATAGGAGTCCTTAGCAGCATGATAGGATGATCATGAATTATCTGGAAACAAGTTTTAAATATCCCCAAGGGAAAAACAGTGTAAAAATAACCAAATGGTACTTACATTAATGAAAAGCACAGTAAAGGACATAAAAGCTTCACTGGGTAGAGTCAATAGCAGTACAGAAATAGAAAGGGAGAGCTCAGATAACCTGAAGAGAGATCAGAAGAACGGCAACAAGTGGAGCAGAGCACTCAGGCACTTGTGGAACAATAACACAGCACCTGATAGTCACATCAAAAAAAGTTCAGAAGAGGCTGCAGAGGTGGCTTAGCAGTAGAGTGCTTGCCTGGCATGAACAATGTCCTGGGTTTGATTCACAGCACCACATACACAACTAAGTGTTGAAAAACTCGATGAATAAAGTAAAATTAACTCTTTCTCTCCCTACACCCCTCTCCCTCTCTCCCTTTCTTGCCCTCTCTTAAAAAAATGTTTAAGAAGAAGGAGAGAAACACTGTAGACCTGGAGAAACATTCGAACAATAATGGTCACAAGCTTTCCAAATTTGGTAAAAGGCATAAAGCTCCAGATAAAAGAACCTAAGTCAATTCCAAAGTGGGTAAGCTTAAGAAATTCACAGCAAACCACCTCATAAGCAAACCTGTGAAACTAAAGACAGAGAAAACCTTAACAGCTGTCAGGGAGAAACAATGCATAATTCATAGAGGAACCAACTCGAACAGCAGTGCATTTCTCATTTGAACCCAGGGAGACCAGAAGGAAAAAAGGCTCAATGGTTTTTCACATGCTGAAAGGAAAGAACTGTCAATGCCAAATACTATCTTGGTAGAAGCAACTTTCAGGAACTAAGATGGAATAAAGATATTCTCCAGAAGAACGCAGAGAAATTGTTGCTATCATTCCAACTCCTGAAAATGACTAAATGAGGCTATCCAAACAGAAAATAAAAGATTATAGAACACCAGGATCCTCCAAGAATAAAAATCAACATTAGAACTGGTAAATTTTTTTTAAATAAAGCAAATATAATAGACTAAACCTCATCTCATGAATTTATTCAATCATACCTTATGATTGAAGTTAAAAAAGCAACACCCTCTGATGGTCTGTCCAGTGAACATAGAGGAATACTTAAGACAGATTTTACAGGAAGGGAAGCTAAAGGGATGTAAATGGAAGAAGTTTTCTACACTTGAGTTAAAGAGCTAAAATTTCAACATCAGTAGCCTAGTTTGGTATTTGAAATTCAGTCTATCAAAACTGTCATATAAATAAGCTTGAGCAAAATCAGAATATCACATAAATTGATACAGAAAAAGCATTTAAAGAAGTTCAACATCCAATCAGGACCAAATAATATCATCCAATTGATTAAGTGCATCTGTGTCAGTCCATTCAAGTTGCTGTAAGAGGATGTCATAGACTAGGTAACTTTTAAGCAACAGAAATGGTTCCCATGCTCTTAAGCCTGAGATCAAGGTGATGGGTTCAATACCTAGTGAGGGTTTATTTCCTGGTTCATAGGTGACTATCTTCCCATGGTGTTCACACATGGCAGGAAGGAGCAAGGGATGAGTTCTGTTTAATAAAGCACTAATTTCATTTATAAGGTCTCTGCCTTCATGACCTTTATGATCACCTACCAAAGGTACCACCACATAATATCACCTTGGGGGATGGAGTTTCAACACATGAATTTTGGGAAGACAGGTTCGTTAGCAGAGGAGTCTCTATTAAAATTAACTGCAGCCAAAATTATACTCAAATATTATGGTTTAGGTTTGAGATGTCCCCCTAAACCTCATGTGTAAGCCAATGCAAGAAGGCTTAGAGGAAATATTTGGATTATGAAAGCCTTAACCTAACCAGTAAATTAATATCCTGGTACGGATTAACTGGATGGTAACTGTAGGCAGGTGGGGGGTGGCTGGAGGAAGGGACTCATTGGGGGCATGTCTTTGGGGTACATATTTTATCATTGTTGAGCAGAACACTCTCTCTCTCTCTCTCTCTCTCTATCTCTCTCTCTTTCCTGGTGTCAGGTTTCCAGCTGCTTTCCTCTGCCATATACTCATGCCATGATTGTTCTTGTCAGGTCTTTTGGTCACAGTAGCAGCAATAAATAAATAAATAGATAAATAAAATAAAAAGAAATGACTAAAACAATGGAAAGGCTCAATGCTTTGCCTGCGAGGCTGGACACAAGGTGATTACGTATCCTTAACCATTGTTTACCTGACAGTGCTGGGTGTTCCCGCCATCTCAATAAGGCAGGAAAAATATATAAAGGCCATACAGATTGTGAAGAAAGAAACTAAACTGTTCCAACTTGTAGACAAAATGAATGTCCATGTAGTGAATTCCAAGCAATCTACAAATATTTATGATAAGTAATAAATGAATTTAGCAATGTTGTACAGAGAAGTTCAACAAACAAATATCACTCCTATTCCTATATATTCAGAACGAACAGGTGAACCCTAAATTCAAAGTATAGTACAATACTCAACAACAACAAAAAAAGAACAGAAACGAACACTTACTTAGGTATACACTTAAGAATATAAATAGGATGGGTATGTTGAAAACCAAGATATACTGAATAAAGAAAGAGGTCTTGAATAAATGTAGTCACATTTCTTATTCATGCATTGGAAAACTCAACACAATAAAGATGACAATTCTTCAACAACTGATCTATTGGTTTAATGAAACTCCTATCAAAATTCCAGTGAATTTCTGTAGACACAGAAAAGCTCATTTTAAAATTCATATAAAAAGGCATGGGTCAAGAATGATAAAAAAAAATCTTGACAAAGGAGAATAATAGGGAAAGAAATATTCAAAAACTTGTGTCTTACAACAGAAGCTATAGAATCTAGGAAGAATGTCATTTGCAAAAGAACATATAGTTTAATGATAGAATACATGTCCCAGAAATAAAATTGCCAAAATATGAAATATTAATTATTTAAACAAAAAAGCAGAAGTAATCAAATGGAGTAAGGAAAGTCTTGCTGGTAAAGATTATAAAAGCAACTGGATACTTACCAACCAAAACAAACCAAACCCCCATCCAACAACCACCACCACGAAAAATAAGCAAGCAAAAATCCCTCAACCTAAATATTATATCATACACAAACGTCAGTTTGACACATAAAATGGATCATGGATATAAATGAAAAATTCTAAAATGTTTAGCAAAATAAATAAAGAGAAGGGAAATATTTAGGATATAGAATTAGAAAAAGAATTATTATGCCTGACACCAAAGACGTGACTTACAAAAGAAAAATTAGCAAGTTTTATATTGCAAGAAAATTCAAATTGTTTATTTGGAAAGACCATACTGAAAGGATAAATCTCTAAGCTGCAGAATAGGGGAATATGTGCAAATCACATTTTTGACAAATATTAATATCTAAAATACATAAAGGACTCTAAAGACTCCACATTAGAAATCAACCTAATTAAGAAACAGGCAAGGGGATTGCAAGATGGAGGAGTAGAGGAAGGAGGCACTGCCCACTGGCTCTCTTGTTTCAAATTTGAGCAACAGGAATACAGCTTCATAACAAGGTGGGTATCTTTAGAAAATCATTACATGTCATTATTTTTCAGAGATCTGGAGAAGCAGAGAGATCGTGGTGTAGTGAACAGAGCATATCAGCAAGTACAACAGAGCCTGCCAGGAACACTGGTGCTATGTCACCGCAGAGGGCAGGACAGCACAAAGGAACAGAAACACAGCAGAAAAATCCACTCCACAAAATGGTCTCAAGACTTCTCAACATTTCAGTGAAAAGCAGAGGGGAAAAACCAGATGGAGGCGTTTATGCTGAATTTTGTTCCTAAGGGAATGTGAGAGTCCCTAACAAATACTTTTCACTTGGTCCCAGTGCTGACTGAGTGACCCACACACCTGGCAAATCATTATCCCAAAATAGTCATAAGGAAGAGTGGGGTCCAGGGGGATTCACCTCAAAGACAAAGTGTATAATAATCTCGAGTGTAAAATCGACAATAAAGAAAAGATGTTAAGAGACTAAGGCCAGAATGTTCAAGAAATTTGGGATAATATTAAGAGACCTAATCTAATAATTGTTGGCATACATGAAGGAACTGAAATACAAACAAAAGAACAGCACAAGTTTTTCAAAGAAAAAATAGCAGAAATATTTCCAAACCTTAGGCAAGAGAATGAAATCCAAATACAAGAAGCATTTAGAACCACAAATAAATAAGATCAAAAAAGGTCTTCTCAAGGACACATTATCATCAGAATGTCTAATCCACAATCAAGAATGAAATTCTAACAGCCACAAGAGAAAGAAAAAAATAAGACACGTATACAGGTAAACCAATTAGAATTTGTACTCTCAGCCAAGACACAAAAAGCTAGGAGCACTTGCAATACATACCAAGTCATAAAAAGGTATTTCATGTAGAATAAGTGAAATAAAAACATCAAAAGAGTATGAATGAGTCTCCCTAGAAAAAATTGTTAGAGGAGAATCAAGTCTATATGTAGATTAGAAATAAATCAAGGGGCTGGAGCAGGGGCTCAGCGGTTTCGGCACTTGCCTGGCAAGCACGAGGACCCGGGTTCAGACCCCAGCACCACACAACTAAGTGTTGGAGCAATGAAGGCCATGTGAAAAACTAAATAAAGTTATTTCTCTCTTTCTCTGTCTCTCTCAGTCCCTCTTTCTTTAAAAAAAAAAAAAAAAAGCAAAGATGCTTTAAAAAAATAAATAAATCGAAATTTCAGAAAATTAAAGCCTGTAATAACACTGAATGTAAATCGTCTAAACTTTCCAATCAAAAAACACAGATTGGAAGAAAGGATAGAAAACAAGACTTCAGTAGTGAAGATGGAGGATTAGGGGAAGGGTCTACTCCCCAGCAGCTCAACTCAACATATAAGCAGCAGGAAGACTATTCTTCAAAGAGGGTGTTCACTAAGGGAATTCACCAACATTACGCATTGGACAGTAAAATCATCATGAAGACACAGCAACTGAGAACGTAGTAGAGATGTGCCAGTCCACTGCAGCAGGGGAGGAGAAGCAGAGGCTGAGAGGGAAGAAATGTCCGTGAATAAAAACAGCCTGAAAGAAACTACAGATTAGAGGGAGGCTGAGCTTAACTGACCCAGGGATGGTAGGCTAAGTTGTTATCTCAATCAGCTTTCTCACTGCTGCAACTACAACTTGACAAGAAAAATTTTAGGGAGGAAATGTTCATTTGGGGACTCACAGTTTCAGAAGTCCCAGTTCACGGAAGACCAGCTCCCTTCTTCAGGGCTCCAGGTGAGGCTGAACATCATGGCAGAGAACTCAAGGCTTCACATCTGGAAGCAGAGCAGAGAGATAGTCCCAGCCAGACATGGAATATAAACCCAAAGGCATATCCAATGTCCCACCTCCTCCAGCCACACGCTAGCAGTGTACAGCCACCAGGTAATCCCTTCAGGATTAACTCACTGATTGGGGTAAACCTTTTATCACCCAATCATTTCACGTCAGCCTTCCTGAATTGTCACAAATGAGGTTTTGGAAGACATCTCACATTCAAACCATAACATTCTGCCCATGTATCCCAAAAGCTTATCACAATCTGATAATGAAAAAACACATTAGGGACTGGAGCAGTGGCTTGGTAGTTAAGGCGCTTGCCTGGCATACGTGAGTACACAGGTTCAAACCCCAGCACCCATGTACACAACTGAGTGTCAGAGCAAAGAAGATCATGTGAAAAACTCAATAAAAATTGATTCTCTCTCCCTCTCTCTCTCTCTCTCTGTCCTTCTCTCTTAAAAAACTTTATTAGTCCATTTTCAAGAGTCCTCATAGTCTCACCAATTCCAAGATTGTCCGAAAGTCCAAGTCCAAAGTCTCCAGAGACTCAAGGCAAACTCTAAATGTGAACCCCTGTATAAAACCAAGTTGCATACATCCCATATATAAAGGCACATGGGAAATATTTCCTTTCAGAAAAATAGGGGTATACGAAGAAGGGATGAGAGAAAAAGAAGTCCAAAACCAGCTGTGCAAACAATTCCTGTGGTTCCATGGCTGCCATCTGGAGCAGGTGGCATCATGTTCTCTACAAAAGGACTGTGTAGCTCTGTCCCTGTGGCTTTGCTGGTTGCAGTCCACACGGCCTCTCTGGTGGCTTGTCTGCACTCAATTCCTGCAGCTTTACTCAGGGGTCCTTTCACAATACCAGCATTTCTTAATCTTGGGAATCTCACTGCAGCTTCAGCTTCCTCCTTACATCTCCATGAATTGCCCTGTCGGAGGCTGCCCACAGGGACTCTGACCCTTGGGTACTTGGCCTGGCCTCCCAGGTCTTCCTTTGAGGTGGAAACCCCCAAGGCCCCCTACCTCCAGCATCCTGTAATCCTTCAGAACCAGCACCACGTGGTCGCCACCAAGGTCTGCTGACAGGTCAAGCAGTAACCAAGCATCCTGGGACCATGGCTGCCGCAGTCTCTCAGTGCCTGGGTGGCTGATGACATTGAAATACCTTCCTTGGCTCCCTTATGCAAGAAGGGTACCCCACTGAACTCTTCTCAAAGGAATTTTTACTTCCCCCAGCCTGAGACAGGTGTGGTCTTGCTAGTTCCTCAGATGCCCTCCAGCCATATTTCTCTTTGCCTGTAGGCAGCCTTCAGAATTTTAGTGGTAATAATGTCTTTAACAGCTGCAACTTCCTTGGCCCCAATTTTCCTCCTATCTTTCAAATCCAAAGTTTTCGAATCTTCTGATCAGCTTTCTGCTCCTGAATATTCGTACATTTGGCTAAAAGCCTCTCACAATCCCCATGCCACTGCCCTGAATACTATGCTGCCTGGAAATTTGTTCCACCAGATTAAGAAGTCCAGCACCTTTAAAATCAGGCTCAGATAAAGCCTCCAGATGCAGGCAAAATGTATACAACTTCTTAGCCAGAACGTAAAACGAATGGCCTCTAATCCAATTTGCAATAGAGCCCACCTCCTTTGAATACTCCTGAGCCTGGTTTTTACTTTGCATGGTCTTATAGGCATTTTAGTCTTCTGAACTTCCACCAGAATTTTCCATTAATCTCCACTTCCAACAATCTAAAGCTTTTCCATATTGCACTGCTAAATATCTCAAAATTCCTCCCACAACCTCCAAAAAGCTCCAAAAGCTTCGGAACCACATGATCTGCTTAGTCATAGCAACTACCTCGCTTCCTGGTACCAATTTATGCTTTAGCCTTTCTTGTTACTGTAATTAAACGACCTAAAAAGAACTATTTTAGGGAGGAAAGGTTTATTTGGGGGGCTCACAGTTTCAGAAGTCCCAGTTCATGGAAGGCCAGCTCCTTTCTTCAGGGCTCGAGGTGAGGCTGAACAGCACGGCAGAGAACTCAAGGCTTCACATCTGGAAACAGAGTAGACAGACACGGATTATCTGCCTCAAAGGCACAAACCCAAGAACCCACCTCCTACAGCCACACCCTGAGACTTACAATCCAAACATTTCCTGTCAGCCTTCCTGAATTTCCATACATGAGCTTTCAGGGGACACCTCACCTTCAATTTTTTATTAGATGAATATGGAGTTACAATTGAGGGGAAAACATTGTCAAACAATCAAGAACAAATGTGTATATGCTTAGTTATCCAAGGCTAATGCCATGTCATGGATGCCCAGCTTGGGTTCCCCATGTTGCTGTTTCCCCCAGAAGAACCCCTGAGTTAACTGGATATCTCGTGGAGGACAGAGATCTCCTTCTGAGATGATTCCCCAATATTCCCACCCTCCAGTCTCCTAGATATTCTTCCTAAGCCCTCCCCCACCCTGTCCCCCATCCTATGCCTCCAAGTAACCTAAGGAGTCATCCCCCTGTTGCATTAAGAATTATACAACTTGAAGTTATTATTAGCTTAGCCGTCTAACATACTGCTAACCGATGTATTCCAGCTTCCACAGATGAGAGAAACCATTCTACCCTTGAGTCTCTGAGACTGAGATACTTCACTTAGCATAATTCTTTCCATCTCCATCCATTTGATTTCAAAAGCCATAATATCATCTTCTCTAATGGCCAAGTAGTATATATATATAATATGTATATATATTATATATATATAATATATATATATATATATATATCAAAGGTTTTGTATCTACTCATTGAATGAGGGGCATCCGGGTTGGTTCCATAGTCTAGCAATAATAAATTGACCTGGTATAAACACTGATGAAGCCACATCACTATAATATGCTGATTCTAACTCTTTTGGGAAAATACCCAGGAGTGGGATAGCTGGGTCATATAAGGTGGTTCCATTCTTAATTTTTTGAGGAGTCTCCACACTGATTTCCAGAGTGACTGAACCAGTTTGCAGTCCCACCAGCAGTGTAATAGTGTTCCTCTTTTCCCATAGACCCTCCAGCATCTGTTCTTGTTTGAATTTTTCATTTTTGCCACTCTAACAGGAGTGAGGTGGAATCTCATTGAAGTTTTGATTTGCATTTCCCTTATAGCTAATGATGTAGAGAATTTTCGCATATATTTCTGGAATTCCTCTTTTGAGAAGTTTCTTTTTAGATCTGTAGCCCATTTGTTGATTGGATTATTTGTGATTTTGGTGTTTAGCTT
>PVKS010030694.1:0-24154 GCA_004027875.1 Aplodontia rufa
TTTAGAGTTATAAAGGGAAAGGGAAGGGAGGGATAAGGGAGGGTAATTGGGGGGGGGCACTCCTGGAGATAATTGCAATATCCAGAATATTTACACATTTTATACACATTTTATATTATTTTGTTAAAATCGTGTAAGGTTGTTCAAAAAATAATAAAAAAAAAAAAGAAAATTTTTATTTGATAAACATGGTCTTACAATTAGGAGGGATTCATTGTCAAACAGTGAAGAACAAAAGTGTAATGACAGAACAAGCCAAGACTGGTGCCAGACCATAGTTTCCCCCCTTGGGTTCCCTATGGTTCCATGTTTCCCCTACTTAAGTCCCAAGTTAATTGGACTTCTCCTGGAGGTCATAGGTTCCCTTTTGATTAGATTCCCCCATACTACCTCCCTCTGGTCTCCTTGATGTCCTTCTTATTCCCTTTCCCCCTCTCGGTCCCCTCCCTACATCCTCTAGGAACATAGGTAATGTTCCCCACGATTGCGTTAAAATTCATACATGTTGAGGTAATTGTTAAGTTAGCCATCTATCATACTGTTTCGGCTTGTATTCTAGCTTCCACAAATGAGAGAAAACATTCATCTCTTGAGTTTCTGAGTTTGGGATAATTCACTCAGCAAATTTTTTTCCGTCTCTATCCATTTGGCTGCAAATGCCATAATATCATTTTCTCTAATAGCCAAGTAGTATTCCATTGTATATATGTACCAAAGTTTTTGAATTCACTCGTCAAGTGAGAGGCAACTGGGTTGGTTCCATAATTTAGCTATAGTAAATTGAGTTGCTATAAACATTGAAGAAGCTGTATCTCTATAATATGCCAACTCTAGATCTTTTGGGAAGATAACCAGGAGTGGGATAGCTGGATCAAAAGGCAGTTTCAGTCCTAATTTTTTGAGGAGTCTCCACACTGCTTTCCAGGGTGGCTGAACCAGTTTGCAGTCCCACCAGCAGTGTGACAGTGTTCCTCTTTTCCCATAGCCCCTCCAGCATCTGTCATTATTTGTATTCTTTATTTTTGCCGTAGAGTTTTTCTTTATATATATTTTCTCTGAGACATATGGAACAAGATCTTGCCTTTTAGCAAGGGATTCGTTTTCATAAGTGTTGAAATGTTTATGAAAAATAATTTTTGTAACTCATACAATATCGACAGGTTTATAACAAAGGAAAAAAAGGAAAGAGCAATCATTTTAGAGCCTAAAGGAATGATAATCAAACACTTCCCAGGAAACTGGCTTTCACTGTATGAAACAAATTATGATTAGAATTGAAAACTTAGCCTAAGAAAAGCAGAGGAAAATATTGGTAGTGTTCTAGAACCTCTTGGGAGTGGTTGGCTTTGACATTTGTCTTCAACAGCCTTTAATAACAATTCTTTTCATTGTCATCTGACATAAATGCAAATATTGATGATATGAGGGAGAACTTATCACAATGATTTGGGCACTGTAGGGTCATCCAAGAGCAATTCACTTTTGCTCTCTTTACAGCAAGGTCCAAAACATGTTCCTGGGTCCCATGAGGGCAGGTGTATACCACATTTGCTCCAGAACTTCTCTTCTTCTGTAGTTGGGGAGGCCAAAACAATAGAAAGGAGTGAAGACTAAAGCACTAGGGAGTAGCGATGTGTAGAGTTTGAGAGTATTCTACCTATTAAGATCAAATATTGGAGCCCATTTTCTCCTTGGAGGTATGTGGTAGTTCTGAGAAAACTCCTGAGGTTATTATAACCAGACAAAGGAATGATGCACAAAGTGGCAGACATGATTAGCACACGCACCAGCTTCTTTTTTCCATTTTTTTAATATTTTTTTCAAAATTAAAAAAATATTGGTATGCCCAACTTCTAAGAATACTATCCAAGTACTTTAGGTAGCAAATCAATATTGAAACTGTATGGGCAATTTCCACATACATGTACTCTGGATAGCAGCCTGTCGGAAAGTGAAAGAATAACAAAGAAAAAGGAAACTTCCTTGTTTTCTCCTTGATTTGTAATAAGTGAAATCATTGAAAGGCCTCAATCCAAAATTATATATATTATATATAAAATATATATAATATATATTTTGTATACATTATATATATTTATTACATATATATATATTATTTGCATTAATTTTTTTAAAAAATTATTGTGGCTGCAAATTGACCTGGTGCTCTGAATAAGTTTATTAACAAAATATCATATTTTATCCTTGATAACAAATTCCCAAGCTGTTCATAAAGAACTAAGTGACTGGTTTCTAGCACAAATTCTGAACAGAAGATATAATTAAATAGTTAAATTCATGAGAATAAAGAATATACGCCTTTGTTGTTTCAGATGGTATTATTATTTTGGAGATATTTGAAGACAGTGCTCCTAAACTTTCATGGAGCATAGTATATGTAGAAAATGATTCCACTGGTATGGAACATAAGAGTAATTGAAAATACTGCTTGAGGTAAGGTTATCAGGCCAGGTGTATCAGGAAGCCTTCTGCTCACCATTCTATGCCACTTCACTACCTGAGATCAGGTGCCCTGCTATTCATCTTGACAGGAAAGATCATTGGGGACTTGATTTACTTGGGAAACCATTTGTGTCAGTTTGTAAATGTGTTATTTTATATTACTCCACAACATTACCTACTACAATATTTTTCTTGAATTTATTTTTCTCCCTTCTCATTCAATAACTTATATGCATCTTTTTTATCTATTTTTGTTAGTTCATTTTGCTAGAATGTATATCTAAATTATCAATATTATTAAAGATCTAGCTTTTGGTTTATTTAAATCTCGTTTTTGATTATCTAAATCTCTGTATCATTTATCTTGTTCAACACTTCCTTGATTTCTACCATATCCTATACCATTATATTTCTTATTATTTCTTTTGATTTCTCTTGTATTTTTTAAAACTTGTATTTGGAAACTTTGCTCATTCAAAGAAAAATTATTTCAGATATGATATAAATATAGGAAACCATCCTTTATAGTGAAATCTAAGCAAGTTTTGACAAATACACATAGTATATCATTATGACGACAATAAAAAATATAGAACAGCTCCATCACCCCACGGATTCTCTTGTGTTCATTTGTGGTCCACATTTGCCCACTTCTAATCTGTGGTAACTAGGAATGCATTTTCTGTCTCCATTGTTTTGTCTTTTGTTTTCTGAGTTTGTTTTATAAATATAACTATATGATATGGCTTTTAAATTAGGCTTAAATTATAACATGCACATGTTGCATTATTTATCATTGTTGCATATTCTACTGTATGGTTATACCTGTTTGTTTTTCATTCCATAAGTGATATATTTCATGCTGATAAGAAATTTTGTTGTTTATTTAACATATAAATAAAAGATCTATGTACATTTTTGTGTTTAATACAGGGAGACTAAAAATTTAAATAGACCTTAAAGTTATATACTAAAGTGAACTCTATTTGTATTATAAACCTAAATTTGAAAGGTAAAGTAATACTCTTAGTAGTGGAAAATACAGGAGAATTTCTTTAATTGTCTACAGAAAAGAAATAACTTTTTCTACTTCTTCAAATGCACAAAGCAGAAAGCAAAATTTGTCATCTGATTATATTATTTATCTACAGTGGAAGACAATATAGAACAACTTAATATACATCAGACATAAAAAGAGAAGTTATTTACAATGCTCCAAACAAAAGGGGATATTGATAATCCTGAATTATCAAGAAAGAAATGGAAGATATCAAGTTGAAAATAGATGATGAAAAGAACAAATTTAAAATCTAGCAAGACTACAAACAATTTTTTAAAAATTTAATATTTGTAAAAATGTAATTTAATTGATAATAAAATACAATTTTGAGCCTATTTTATTGGGAATAAATGAAGAGGTTGACTTATGCTACAAGTCACTGTGAAGGTTTATGGAACCTATTCACATGAGAAAGCAAACTGGAACTATTAAGTCAAATTAAATATGCTCCAATAATATAACTCAAAAAATATCCTGGGCATGCGCCCTATTAGAAAATATAAATAAGAGTGTTCAATCCATTATTCTTTGTGGTGTCAGGCAGTTAGAGGAAGCCTGAGCATTCAACAGCTAGGAGGGTAGATAAGTAAAAGATGGCACATTGTATTTGAGGTATGAATATTCTGAATTGCTATTACCACAAATCTTGACAAAAACAATAAGAAACACAATAAGACATATAAAAACAATAGAAACTCCACAATATCGCATGCATGCAAAACAATCAATTTTAAGAATTTGAAATGACAATTTATACGGTAAACATATTTCAATATTATATTATATTAAATATACTAAATCTTTGGAGTTGGGAAAGAAAATAGAAGTGGAATAGGACATAAAAGAAACAAACTGGCAAATACTAAGAAAAGGCATGTTTTTAAATTGTTTCTCTCAATTTAAGAAAGTGCTAATTAGCTGGGTGAAAAAAATTGGTTTTAATTGAGCCTCAGAGGAATATGAAATCTTTAGGTATTGTACTGCATGAAGAAATTGAACATGAACTTTGATTTTGGTAAGTTTCTGTTGAATCTAGATAAAATGAAATTGGCACAAATCAATCTCAACAAAGGAAAAGTTAAGAACCAAACGAACAGCCATCAGCTATTGGTCCAATGACTCCAACTTGAAAATACTTCTAGGCATTTCACACACAGAAATAAAACACTATGGATTTAATTAGGCCAACATCAGGGTAACATTAAAGTTGAAACAGTCCAAAGAGAAATGAAATAAAGTTATATCTCCATGTTTGTAAAATGATTTTCACATTGAGAAAACAACCTTTGAGGAGGAATTTAGGGCTTTGCAGGTGTTTTACAGCAATTTTTGACTTTTTATTCTGTGACCCTACTGTTATTCACGAAGATGCTTTTAGAGGGCCTTACAGTTGTTCCCAAAAGGGTTTATTGTGTTCACTAGCAGAGATATGTCTGTAATGGTGCTTGTAACCTAGTTATTTTTTTAAGAAGAGATTTTGTTTGTTATGGTAGTGTTAGGTTCATATTAAATTAATAAGAGATTTCCCTTACACCCCTCTACTCCCTATGACCTCACCTACTATCAAAATTCCTCACAGGAGACAGGCTTTTTACAATCCATAAATATACATTGACACATTTTGTTACCACATTCAAATCCCTAGTTTGCATTAGGATTAATTATTTATGTGTTCTTTGGACTTAGAGTAATGCACAGTTACATTCATTCACCATTATACTGACACAGAAAATATTCCCACTGCCCTGGAATTTTTTCTATCCTCTCTATCTATTCCTTTTCCCAACCTCTGAAACCATTGATAGTTCATTTATTTCAGTGTGTCTTACCCTATTTAAAATTGGATAGTAGGCAGTTATTGCACAGACTTTTGTTATTAAGTAATATATATTTAATGTTCCTGACATCTTTTCATAGCTTGATGGCACAGTTTTTAGCACTGAATAATAGTACATTGTATCGTTATGCCAATTCACTCATATACCGAAGGATATCTTTGTATCTTGAAAGTTTAATATTTACAAATAAAACTGCTCTAAACCTCTGTCTACACACCTTTGAGTGCAAATATTTTTCAAATTATTTAGGTAAATATCAAAGAGGGAAAACACTGAATTTTATGGAAAGGGTATTTCTTATTTGTGAGAAACTGTCTTCCAAAGTGAATGTTCATTGCATTTCTACCAGCAATGAATAAGAGTTCCTTTTGATCTATATCTTTGCCAGTACGTGTCTTTATCATTTCTTTGGAGTTTTGCATTTTAATAGCTTTATAAATACATCTTATTATTTTTATTTTAAATTCACTAGTAACATATATTGAACATTTTTTTCATTTTCTCATTTGGTATCTTCTTTGGAGTGATGCCCATTCAGGTCCTTTGCTTATTGAGTTGTGCTATTTCTTATTGTTGTATCGCGTTCCCTCTGCCCGCAGAGAAGACGCGACACGCAGTTGGGTTGGGTTGGGAGAGCTTTATTTTGGTCGACCTTCTTCTTCTTCCTCTCTCTTCCCTTCTCCAGGGAAGTTACAGTCACAAGACAAAAAAAAACCCTTTTTCAACCAATCACATTGCTATATTGAGGCATGCGCATTCAGGAATCACGCGCTAGGCATGCAAGCCCCTGACCAATGAGAATCGCTTCCTCATTTACGCCAGACCGCACTGGCTCAGTGCCAGCTGCCATCTAAAGCAGCCCATCTCCAGGGCTGGGGTCCCGGACACCCCGACAGTTGAATTTTAAGATTGTCACAGTCTATTCAGAATTGATAGAGTCTTCTTAAACAGATAACCAGATTTCTTTGTGAATAAAATAAATGCAACTTGTTGCATTTCATGTATTGTCTTTCTAAAACTTGCCTACATATGTGTTCACTATCCATGGGAAAACAGAAGACTGTACTTCCAGCAATATATAATTTCAGAATTAATTAGAGATTTCATCTCTATTCAAAAGTTATTTGTACTGTCCTAGAAATAATGTCAGACCATTCAAATGAAAATCACAGTATAGGATTTACTTTTGAAGAAAACATGAGAATATTTATTGGGCTACCTAAGGGGACTGAGAAGATTGTGTCCATCCAGGTCCTTTGAGAAGCAGATGCCAAGATATTCTTCTGTTTCCCCAATTCTGAAGAAGTCTTGGAAGACCCAATGTGAAGTATCAGCATAAAGAAAGCCCCTAGTGAGTTCCAAGTTGGAAAGAAAGTCTCAGGCTTTACCTCTTTGCCATAGTTAGTAACTGGCTGAGATTCCTGAGAATAGCATCACCTTGGCTCAATTGTTTTATTGTCTCCCTTTAGTACCAGCTAACTTCACACATTTTGCAAGTTCCATCTTGAAGGGAGTACTTTGAAGCAGAATATATGGCTTCCATAGTCCACTACTTAATGCTAAAGAGGTCCATTTCTCCGTCACTGAGAATGTACCTTATCTATTGTTCTCAGGAGCTTCCTTCTCCTACAGAGAATCTTAGAACAGAAAGGTTGGTGATAAAATAGTCTGGTTGTTATAAGGACGATGACTTGTACTCATCCTTTCCTTTTTCAATATCTATTTTAAATTCCCTTCTCCCTTCATACTACCCCTACAATGGTTGATATTCCAACCTTCATTTCTGAACAATCTCAGTCCCTTTCTTAAGCCATTGTTGTCATATTTATATACTTGCAGTTACAATTGAGAATAATGAGAGGCACCCAAATAAAGTAACTGAATTTCACACACACTTTTCCTGCCCCAATTGTGTAAAAACAGTTCTCTGTCCTCTTGCTGATCAAGTTCAATGACATCTGCCTTCAAGTGAACTCCTCTATTGATTAGTCTTTCTCCCAGATCTGAATTTTGGACTACTTAAACATTTTTTTAAGAGCTATATCACATAGCTCTGATCTAATCTTTGTTTCTCCATCTCCTTTTACACATATCAAATTTACATCATACTTCTATCTTGCTTCTGTTATTCTTCCACTTTATCTTTCATAGTCATTAACTCAAAATAAATATCTGGTATTATTATCTTTGTCTTGGTGTTTGTTTCCAGTGGACACAAACTGACATGATAATCAAATGTGGGGAAAGAAAACACAATAATTCAGGATAAAAATTTCTGAGTCCCTATCATCTGCTGGTTAAGAAAAAGAACGTAAACTTCTAATGTAGTTTTTTATGTTTATTCACTGCTTTGGGGAAAAGAAATTGATAGTTTAAAACATTCTTAGTGCAAAATATGCCTAAATTCAATTTTTCCTCTGAAATCAATGAAGAGGTTCCTAAAGATATGATTTGGAAAATCAAGAAGAGAAAGATATAGAAGAAAGAAAATAGAAGGGATCAGCTAGCCTTTAAGGACTTAAATATGGTTTTGAATATTCAGCTCAATATATGTTTTAATTATGTTCTCTGATTAACCCTTTACTTCTCTCTGGTAGAAACAAAACTTCTATAAATCCATTATTATTACCTAACTTTTTCTTTAATGCTAAAAAATGTCTAAAAATAATTATTTCATACATATAACTTTACTCATTAAGAGTATATCAGTTTCTCATAATCAACTTTTATTTCTATCCTGAAAAATAAATATTCTGAGTATATAAATATATGTCGTAGGTATTATGGTTTGAATGAGATGTCATTGGAGGAATATTCTGAGATAAAATGATTATTAGAAGAATTGTTACCTAATAAAACGATCCTAGTATGAATGAGCTAACTTTGTGGAGCTAATTGGGATGTCTAGAATATTTGGATCACTGGGGGCATGCCCCAGAAGGATTTATATTCCCTGTAGCCCCTCCAACTTTTGTGTCTGTCTGCTTTTGACCAATGTGAATGAATCACCATTCCTCCACCTTGCATATCTATCACAGTGTTCTTTCTCACCTTGGACCCAGAGGAATGAAGTCAGCTGATCATGGACTAAAACCCTGAAATCATCATTCAAATAAACTTTTCCTTCTCTAATATACTCTTTTTTGAGTGTTCTGGTTACAGTGATGAAAAGCTATCACAAAATTTGATACCAACATCAGGGTTGTTGCGGTGACTAGTATGACCATGTATTTCATAATCTTTGGAAATGGTTTGCAGGAGGAATTTAGAAAAGTTTGGAGACACAAGGTAGAAAATCCTTAGAATATTGTAAGCAGAGGTTAATGGGTGATTCTGATGGGAGTTCAGAAAGCAAGAATGCCAATAGAAATGCAGATGATAAAGACTGTGCTCATGCAAAAATGACTTTTAACTCTTGCAGAAAAGTGAGTTTAAAACTAAAGTGAAGACAGATCCACACCTGTACCACACTGTAGTATTACAGCCACTAAAGAGATGTTAAGTACTTTGCACTGAGACCAGAGGTTTTCTCAGGAATTTGCTAAATCACACCATTTACAAGCTTAGCGGCACATAAGGGAAAATTCCTTTGGGAGGAAATTGTGGGGGCACATGGCTTTCACAGGGGCATCTAGTAAGTTTTTAATCATGTTCCACTTCTCTGATATTAAAAGGCGGCTCCATCCATGTTACCAGGGGTCCCAGATACTGCTTGTGCTGGCAATGAACATTGCTGACCACCTGGTACAGGTTCTTCAGGAAGTTAGGATGATGGAGTTAAAGGGTTATGGATGCTTTTACTGAGATTTCAAAAGGCAGGCCTGCGACAGCAGGCAAAGGGCAATAGGGTTGGAATTCCTGTGGCCTGTTCCTGAGAAATTGATGTATAAGCTTTGAAACCAAAGCTGGAATGAGGACTCCAGTAATTAAGATATGCTAGGAATACAGCTGCCCGCAGAGAAAGTCAGGCTAAAAAAGAGACCATGAGCACTGCAACCAGCGAGATCAAAGGGGCCAAGCTCTTTGGAAATCACACCTCACCACCGTGTTTTCCCAATGCTGTTTAAGGACTTCCAGTATCTGTTTTCCTGTCTGGGTTTCTGCCTTATTTTGTTCCCATTTCTTCTTTATATGCCGTATTCCTCCCTTTTGGAATGGGAATGTTTTTTCTGTGCCATTGTATATTAGTTATGTGCAATTTGATTTTGATTTTTACAAGGACAAACAGCCAAGAATTTGCCATGAAATCAAAAGGATACTTTGGGCTTGAACTTCTTTGGCAAGCTGGAACTATTATATCGCAGGACTGTTGAAATGAACTGGTGCATTTTGAAATATGAGATGGACATAATTATTATGAAGTGATTATATGAGGTGGCCCCCATAAGCTCCTGCGCTAATACAGGAGAATTCTTAGGTGCAATGATTAGGTGTAATTTTTTTTAAGATTTATCCTATTTGAGTGTACATCTGGATGGAAACCGCAGGCAGGTTGAACATGGCTGGAGGAGGCAGGTCATTATGGGCATACGCTGGAAGGATTCATCATCCCTGTACTCCATCGCCTTTGTCTCTCTCTGCTTTCTGGCCTACATGAATGAAGCAGCATTCTTCACCATGCACTTCTGCCATGTGAGCCAGAAAATTATTCAAACATACATTTCTCATTGCAAGTAAAATCCAAATAACCAAGATTTCTCCATAGCAGAGAAAACCCTCAAATACATGTCAATATATATGTCTGCATTTCAATCAATGGTATATAAATTGGTCTTAGACTACTTTGAGTAAGTGATGAAAGTTGTATTTTTCTCTCTCTGAAAAATAAATATAATCATATCATCAAATTTTTCTTATAAATTTATTGCATTGAGAATTTATTTCCTTCACATAGAAAGAAATGAAAAACAATCCTGACAAAGAATTATATCTTTCTCAGTTTCATCTTTCATTTAAAAATGATTTATACTTTCAGAGAGATAAGGAAATTCTCAATAAAACCAAAAATAAACTCTAATACTGTACAGAAGTAAATTTCAATAGGAAAGAACTGTAGCTTGGTTTGTGAAAGATGCTGAAGTTTCTAGCAGTCATTTATATGGCAACACAAAAGTGATCTTTGTATTTAGTTGATTTTTGATTTTTCACTTTTATCTCATGAAATTTCTCATTCAAACTTACTGAAAGTGGCAATAGCCCCATAGCTCCTATTACTTATATTTTTCCAGAAAATTTTTCCACTTGTATTAAGGATCACTAGAATTCTTAAAGAATTTTTGTTAAAATATACATTTCTCTCTTTTTCTTCCAATTAACAAGATAGGTGTGTTCCAGGCTGAATTATGAATGATATATTGGCAAAATAATCCAGATTTTAATTTTAAGAATATAATTTTAAAAATGGATTAAAGGAAATATTAATAATTTCCAATTCAGAAAGTTTTGGCCTAAACTAAGGAAAACAGTTTACAAAATTTACCTCCAACCTAGAAAATCATTTCCTCTAGCACTAAAAATTTGAAAGTTGCCTGCTTCTAATCTGCTGCTCTGGTTCCATTTTGGCCTAATAAAATGTAATTCTTCAGAAAGATTCTTCATAGTGACTTGAGGGTATTGAATTGAAGAGATACCTTATTTATAAGGTCAAAAATATTTTACAAGTTTTTATTCAGCTGCATCTTTTCAAATACTTCTGAGAGAGACTTTCTTTTATTAATATTAACAATAAAATTTCAATCGTTAAACAACGCAAACACTTCAATCCTTCTCTTGGGAAAGTGTTCATTATTCTGTGTGCATAACACTTCATAATTTGTTCCCATTTATTGACCAAACTTATTGAAGAGTGCTGATCTAAAGTCCATGTTCCAAAGAAGTAGATGGCATTCATAAGGTAGACAAGTGATTTGTGTGCTTCTAATTAAACAAAGCAAAATGAAAAACAACTGAATGTAAAGAATTTTGTGAAGATCAAAGTTGATTTAAATAATCAAATTATAATATTTTTACCACAATACATGACATATTTCAAAATAACTAGAAGAATATGAAAATTCCCCAAATTTGGAAATGATTTGAAGAGATGGAAGTGATTATTACCCTGATTTGATTATTTCACATAATATACATATCTCAAAATATCATACTGTATCCCATAAAAGTGTAAAAAGTTTATATTTCAATAAAAATATTTTAAACAGAAATGCAATTAGAACTCAGTCACCATTAGAAATAGGGATTTAAAATTTACAAGAATTATCCCCAATTTTTTATCATTTAAATTGCCAAATATATTTAAGAGAGTAATATAGTAAATTTTCTTGTGCCTATCAAAGAGCTTTACTAATTATTATTATATGTACAATAATTTTTCATCTTTGTCTCTGTTATGATTTGAGTTTGAGATATCCACCAAAAGCTCCTTATAATGATGAGATATTCAGAAGAAATGATTAGATTGTGAGAACTGTATTCTAACCAGCGCACCTTAGTTTCAAGGAACTGACTGGTAACTATAAACAGATCAGGTGTGGGTGGAGTAGGTGGGTCACTGAGGGCAAGGCCCATAAGGTTGCATCTTCCCTGTGGCCCCTCCCACTCTGCCTTTTTTCCTTACTCTGCCATTATCTCAACTGCTTTCCTCCCCTGGGCCTTTCTCCCATACAGTGCTGCCTCACCTCAGGCCCTGAGCAATGGAGTCAGCTTTCCATGGACTGAGATCTCTGAAACTGTGAGCTCCAAATAAACTTCTTCCTTAAAGCTGTTCTTGTCAAACATTTTGATAATGGATGAAAAATTGACATAAATATTCTTTATCTTCCACAATGGATTATATTACACTAAATATTGCAAAAAATAAATTCATCTGTAACGTTGAAATACATATATCTCCAAAGAACTAAAATTATGAAAATTTCTAAAGAAATAATAGTTTATTTTGTTGGTTTGAATCAGATTCCAAAAGGTTTTATACCTTGCATTTGACTGGTGAGACTTAAGTTTCTAAGTTGTTTATTCAAATATTTATGTCAGTGCGGAAATGGTATGTATTTCTTAGATTCTGAACTTTTCACTTATGTGCTATGATATTTTAGGTAGAGCCAGAGAACTGATGAGATTCAGATTCATTTTTGTTTTTATCAAGGATACTTTTTATCTTCAATTTAAGCATAACAAGAACCAAGAAATATCTGGGTGTTCCTTTTTGTTCTCATATTGAAAATGGTCAAGGAGTTTTTATCTTTCTTGCCCAATTGTACATTAGAATATTATCTGTTCACCTTTCCTTTAATTAGTATAAAGAGCCCAAGGACCACTAATCAGTCCTATCATTTCAATAGGAATTGCAGAATAATACATTCTTATTTTTAAATTCTCTTGTAATCAACAGATGGATATTTTCCCACTGAGATATAATATTCATAGAGAAAATAGAATAAATGTTTGACTTTAACCTTATCTGTTTTTAGAATACTAAATGGGATTATTATAACTCTCAAATGTATCCATTAAATTTGTTTAGTTTTTTTTGAGAGATTTTTTCCTGAATTTTGATGTTTTAACAAAGTATGTTATTTACATTATGATGCAAAAGGCATACACCTTCAGCTGAAACTGCACTTCAAATATTAAATTTTGAACTTTTACTAGGACAATGATATGTGCTATTATACTCTAGCTCAGTGCAGGACAGCAGTAGTGAGCTCTAGCCCCAAAATAATGAGGTAAGCAACAGATACTCCACAGCATTCTATGTTGCAAAACTTTGATGTTTGGCAGATTAGGTGTATGAAATGCAGCATTTACTTGGGGTACTTTTTACGATGGGTTTATCAGGGTACAACCTCATTATAATTCAAGGAATATCTGAACTATTATAAGCATATGTATTTAAGCAAATTTTATTTGGCTCAGTCATTTGTAGTTTTCTCTTTTGTTGTTTCTCATCTTAAGAAAATTGCCCTTTTTCTTAGAAAAGAGACCCTTCAAATTAGTATCTGTGTGAGTTCACTATAAATACTTATAGATTTTGATAGCATCCTGCTTTCTTGAATTACAAGGTATAGATCATGTCATCTGTTGGCTTCTTACTTCTTAGTGAAAGTTTTTATTTAAATAATATAATGTATTTTCAATTAAATTCATATTTAAACTGTACATATAAGCATAGATGTTGTCCATATTAATGAGGTAACATGGTGTTTTATACATATATACATTATATAATGTTTAAATAAAGTCAAATGTATCCATCTCCTTTCACCTTCTTGCTTTATGATAAAAACTTCCAAAATGCTTTCTTCTAACTTTTTGAAATGCAAATTAAATTACTATTAACTATAGTCATCTTATTATACAATATCACATCAATAATTTTTTCACCTATTTATCGGTAACTTAGTACCCATTGGTCAACTTTGCCCCATCTCTTTTTAACCCACTTCTCTTCCAAGTCTCTGGTAACCACCATTTTTCTATGAATCTGAGATCATCATTTTAGATTACATAAATTGTTGGTCTCTTGCAGTATTTGGTTGTTTGTGCCTGACTTATTTCACTTAGTATGAGGGTCTTCCATTCCATTTACTCTTAAATTCACTCTTACATTTCACCTCTTTCTGGTACAAAACAAATATCAATATATCACTTTTCCCCAGTGTACTCTACATGTAATAATCTATCTTAAAGACTTTTAAAAATGAACTCTACATTGTTATAAAAAAATTTATTTACAAAAAATTATTTGGGTAGCTTTTATTCAAGATATATGTTCTTATTTGAAATATATTTATGTTTTAGAATCTTCTTCAACGTTCCAAATAATGGTGTGGTGATCTCTCAGGAGAATATGGCTCAACCACAATAAAGAGTATGTATTACAAATTTAAATATAAAGTACAAAATATTAAACAAACAGAAAACAGGAATGAATTTTATTCACTTTTTAACTCTAATCCCTTGGAATAGAAAATTTCGATATGAACTAAGTTCACTGAAAGGATTACAAAATTAATATTTTCTTAAGAAGGGGTTCAAAACATGGGGAACATCACTGACTGTTTAGGACCAAATAATAAGAGGACTCTTACTTGTCTTTAAAGATTTGGCAAAACAAGCAGTATTAATTTTGAAAACTCAGTTGTATTTCTACCTTGATCAAGTCCAAAGTATTGGAAAAATGAAAGTGCTTATACATTTAATCAATAATAATCATTGATAAATATTTTGTACATGTGTAGGCAATAGTTAACAACCAACTCTTCATTTCTTTGGCTACTTTGAAATGCATAAACATCTCATTTTTAGTTATTTTATATTCTATTATCCATTTTACTCTTTTTCTTATACAACATCATTATCAAAAATATATATGTTTTGCTAAAGATTCTACATTTTTTATAACAGGAATTTAATACTGATTTAAAAAGATTTGGGTCTTTGAAGAATTTACCTAACTACTTATTCATTGTTACCAGCAAGATTAGAATAGAGTGTATACTAAAAAACGTGACAAATTTAGAAAGAATTGATACTTTTATCAAAATAAATGCTCATATAAATTATGTCATGTATTGCTATTTAAAGACTTGCCAAACACATTTTTAGTATTTAAAGCCATTTCTGTGAATGAGATTGTGATTTTATTTATTTGCACCTCTATAAGAAATGTTACAGGTTCTCAGTTGGTCATGCTACCAACTAGGAAAAGACAGAAAAATATTTCTCAAAACTCTGAAATTAACCACGTTTCACAACAAGACAGTGAACACTTATTCAAGAAAAGTGAATGTTGGAAAAACAGTGAATTTTATATGTTTAAGACAATCTCTGTCAAATCGTTATATAACTTAATAAAACAGAGATATCAGTTGCCACAACTGATGAAAAAAATACAGACTTTCCAGAACTAGTTCAAAAAATTCGTTTAAGGAAAGCAAACCCAAATGACTATAAATAAAAATCATCCAGAAAAAAATATAGAGTTGCCATATTATATTATTTTAAAAGTTATTTTTCAAAAAATAAAAATAAAAAGTAACTGAATAAGACATCTCATATACAGGAAGGAAAGCAACCTCTAAAACACATTCCTAAGGAAGTTTATTTGTCAGATTTATTGAATTAAAATTTTAAAATTACATAGGAACTAAAGTGTATTATACCTTAAATACTAAAGAACAATATAAGATTGACTTTTCACCAAATACAGTGAAAAAAAGAGATAAAATACCAAAAAGAATTTGTGAATGTACAAAGCAATTAAAATGGAAAATTCCCTAGAGGGGCATAGTAAAATATTTGAACAGACAAAAAAGAATGACCAGCACTGATGAGAGATCAACTGGAATTATCCAGTCTGAGAAAAGAAGGAAAAAAATGCACAAAGAACAGTCTGAGTCCATCAATATTTACATATTGAACTTCCCAGAAGTAAAGAACAAATATAAAAAGGAAGAAAGGATATTTAAATAAATAGTGGCCCCAAACTTCCTTAATTTGCTGAAAAAAATGTGTCACAAGATCACAATAAACTCAAGGTAGAATAAATTCAGAAGTCTATATGTAGATGAACGATAAATAAACAATCAAGAGACAAACACTCATAAAGCACCTGAAAAGAGTAAAAATGAGTATTTCCACACAAGAGATATTTAACAAAATCAACAGCAAATTTTTCATCAGAAATCATGAAGACATGAGGCAGAAGAATGACAAGGGACACAAGAAAAAAAATAAAAATAAAATTGAGAAAGAACTATAGTTCTATACCTTGCAAATTCCACTTTAGGAAAAGAAAGAGAAATTAAGAACCTTCAAGGTGAACAAATATTGACAGATTTTTGTTGCTAAAAGTCTTATAATAAGTATGAAAGGCATCCTTCAGGTTAAAATAAAGGATCATGAGACAATACTACAGATTACATGAAGCAATATTGAGCACCTTTAACACTAACTGTATTGGAAATATAAAAGATAGCATAGGTATGTTTTCTGAGTTTAAAACCACTTCTTTACCCAGCCTGATTTTAAGGATAACTCCATAAAACAATATTGTATAAATATATGTCAATATGTACCTGATGTATAGATATGTAATTTGTGACAATAACTGAAAGTTGTAGAGGTGGAACTACTTACAAGAAAAAATTTCATGTTTATTAAAATTAAATTCTTGTGAACAGAAAATCCCAAAGAACTCATGAAGATAACAGAACCAATTGATTAGTTCAGAAAGTTAACTGGATGCAATATTGATATACAAAAAATTAGTTGTATTTCTATACCAATTAGCAAACCAAAAACAAAATTAAGAAAATAAATTCTGTAACTGCAACATCAAACCAAATAAAATAATTAATAATAACTTTAATCAAAGAAGCGTAAACCTATTATAGTGAAAAGTAAAATACATTGTTGAAAGAAATTTAAAAGTACTTAAATAAATGTAAATTCATTCCATATTCTTATGTTGACAGACTTATTATGGTGAAAACAGAAATATTCCATCAAAGGATCTATAGATTAAATGGAATCCTTTATTTTTTTTAAAGAAAAGGACAAATTAATCTTTAAGTTTATATGGAAATTACAGATACTCAAAATAACCTAAGCAGGATGATACATGCTTTCTTATTTAAAAATTTAGAGCAAAGGCTCAATAATTGAGACAGAGTATTGATGATGTGAATATTTGCTTATAGATTGATAGGCTAGAATACAGAGTCTAGAAATAGATGTAGATATTTGTGGTCCATTAATTTTCAAGAAGTTTACTAAGACCACTCAGTGAGGAAAGAATAATCTTTCCAACAAAGGTATAAATGATGATTGAATGTTTACATGTAAAAGAAAAAAAATTTTGAACTACTATTTGACATGACATGCATCATTACTTCAAAATAAATTAAAGATCCAAATATAAGAACTATATCTACAAAACTCCTAAAAGAAGATATAAGGGTAAATCTTCACTTCGATCAAGTAATGTTGCCTTACATGCAACATTAAAAGAAGCAAAAAATTGATTAAACACTATTAAAACATTAAATATTGAAATTAAATATTTAAAAATTTTTCCATCAAAGGACACAATTAATTAATGTGAAAAACTCAGAATGAGAAGAAAAATACGTTATATGTGTGTTTATGTGTATGTATATATCTGTATTAAGCACAGCCAGATAGATATATATACCAATACTACGTGTATATTAAGGTTCTAAGCATATTATTTTTTTCCCTAAAAGATAGGGGGACAGTGAGAGAGAAAGACAGAATCAATTTTATTTATTTATTCATCTGGTTTTTGTTTCTCATAGAGTTTTGTGTGTGGTTCTGGGATTTGAACTCATGTCCTCAAACACGCCAGGCAAGAGCTTTAACTGCTGAGCAAAGACTCCAGCTCCATTCTATGCATATTCATAGCATTCACAATTAAAAAGTCAACTGACCCTATTTCAAGTGAACAAAGGATTTAAATAGACAATTCTCTAAATAAGGTAAACAGACAAAAAGAAAATAAAAGCTGTTCAACATCATTAAGGCAAACTATATCAAAACCACAGTGATATACTTCTTTAAATTGCCTATGATGGCTGTAATCACATTTTTTAAAAGAAAACATATGTTCATAAATCAGTGAGAAATTGCAACACTCATAATACTTTTCAGGTGGGAATATAAAATGTCAGCTGCTGTAAAATTCAGTATGGCAATGCCTTATAGTGTTAAACAAAGGGGTTATTATATACCCATCAGTTCTACTACTAGGTACTACTTCAAGGGAATTGAAAATATGTATACACTTATGGATGTGTTGATTGATAGTTAGATTTTTCTCATAATAAAATAGTAGAAATAATCCAAATATCCATTTGCATTAGAATGAATGAACAAAATGTAATATACCCATGCAAGGGAATATCACCTCCTAGAAACAAAGAGTGATGCGTGCTATCTCATAAATGAACCTTGAATACCTGATGCCAAGTATAAAAAATTCAGTTAAGAAAAACACATATTGTTCTGAACAAATGTTCAGAATAAGAAAGAAAAACAGACATAAAGTAGATTAATGGTTGCCAAGCATTGGGGAAAGGGAGAAAATGCAGTGAATAGAGCATTTCTCTTTGGGGTGATGGGCATATTTTGGAAATAGTGCTAATGACCATATAATTTTGTGAGTATACTAAAATCCACTAAATTATACATTTATGCATAGTGAATTTATAGCAGCTGAGAATTTTAAAAATAATTGAAATCAGAATTTTAAAATTAGAATATAATTAAGATGTCATCTGACCCAGAGTTTCTCAAACTATTGAAATCATATGAAGAGGTTACATATGAATTTTATAGAGGTTACATATGAATTTTATAGATTTCTTTCTTTCTTTCTTTCTTTCTTTCTTTCTTTCTCTTTCTTTTCTTTTTTCTCTTTCTGTACCAGGGATTTAATTCAGAGGCACTTAACCATTGAGTCACATCCCCAGCCTTATTATTATTATTATTATTATTATCATTATCATTATTATTATTTTGAGACAGGGTCTCTCTTAGTTGCTTAGAGCCTTGCTAACTTGCCAACCTATTATGTCAACCTCCTAAACCAATGGGATTATAGATGTGTGCCACCGCACCCAGTGACATTTTTATTTAACAGGTTTTAGGTAGGACACACAAATAATATATTTTAAGAGACTGCGAGATTCTGACTGATACCCAGGTTTGAGAACATTTAAGAGGAAAATAAAACCACAAGATGCTCAAGATTAAAGACTACCAGGAGCTAGAACAAAGTATTCAGTTTCTTTCTCCTTGATCTTTTTATAATGCTGTGCTATTTCCCACTATAGGCACCTTCAAACCAATTAACTTCATGCACATGTCCTTTATGTCTGTTGTGTATTGCATGGGGAATCGGGAAAAGCGATCTAAACTGGCTTTCCTTCTCATTAACCCTGGATTGGCAACCCAAATCCTCCTTCTTATTTGCTTCCCTTCACAATCCCCTCTCTTCTTGTTCTATGATAAAAGTACAGTGTGTTTTATGTTGTACATTGGGGGAACATCCTGCATAGAACTGAATAAATCTACAATTCTTTTTGACATGATATATTTAGGTACATTTTTGTTGTTGTATTGTTCCTGCCTCTTTATTCTTTCTTCGACCTTCCATTACAGCTCTGTCTCTCTCTTTCTCTTTCTTGCTCTCTCTTTATTTTCCTCCACTTGAAGCCATTTTTTTCACTCATGTGAAGCAAAGAAGAATTTATTTACATGGTGACATGGTGTTATTTTATTCAGTATGTATTATTAATGTGTATGTGAACATTTTATGAATAAAATAACTATGTTGTTATCTGTTTACAAAGAGGGTTAAAGGAGAAATTCTATGGGGACTATAAATGTGATTTTCACTTTGGTCTCTACAGGATCTCCACCCTATTTGGCCCCCAAATGTATGTGCCAGTGAACAGTAAAGAGGTTTCTTACAGAATGAATAAAAGGCGTTTGAAGCAATGATTTAACATGGTGGTAAATTTATTGCATGAGCAAGTGATTGTGAAAATGCTTAGAACTATGTCTGAGGCAGTTCCTTTAGGTGGTGGACATCATCTTTAGTATTCCCAGAGGAGTACAACAGAATTTTCCCTATCATGTAATGGCACCCCTTCTTCTCCACTTCTGGAGACCACAGGATAAACTGTTTCCCTACAGGTGAAACAAAGATGATATTACAGAATGGAAAGTGGACTCTGGGAAGGAAAGGGAGAGGAAAGCAATCTGAAAGATACCACAGCATTCCATGCACAAAGGATTTGCCCTCTACCCTGCCAAAATGTTTGCGCAGATGCTCCCTCAGGCACCATTTTGAAAGAAAAGCAGAGGAATAACAAAGTTATGTGGGAGATGGACCATTTTTCCTAGGAGAATGCACAATAATTGAAGTATTACATAAATGATAAAAAGCAGAAAAGGGAGTTCCTGCAGTTTTTCCTTCATTGCCACATTGTGTTTGTTGTTTTTGAATACCCATTAATCATTCTTTCAGCAAATTCTTCAGTTCATGATTCATCTTTTCATCCTCAATCCATTTGGATGGCCTAATCAGTGGATAGGGTCTAAGTTACAGTTTTAGCAAATTAGTGCATCATGTTGCCCTCAGAATAGATGGAGGCATGTGACTTGTTGAAGCCATTTCAATAAGAGAGTGATATTCCTTCAAGAATAGAAAAGCATTTACCAGAAAATAAATTGCAATTATGATGTGCTTTGTATGTGTTAAATGTGACTGTGTCTGGAGTCTAAGGTAATTATCAGACATATATTTGATTTCATTTCTGAGGTCCCATCTTCTAAATTGTAGGTAAATATTTTTGTTAGATCTGTGATCCTCTTTTGTGAGCATTAATATTTTCCATTTTACTCATATACAATTCAATGCAAAAGAGTGAATAGTTTAATATGACAGGTATTCTTTTTAAATTAATGCAACAGTGTCAAAGATAATTCTGAAGAAGTATGTTTGAACCCATGAAGTATTTGTTTTACATAGAATTTGTATTTTCTGCTTTTTTTGTAACTACATATGATTAAGTATAATATACATTTCAAGATCATGAACAAATTGTGGCCAGAGATTGTGTGTTGTATTTTGTATCCTTTCCTTTTCTCATTCAAGTATATTTAATTAAAAATTGATTTTTCTTCTCCATTGGTACCCCTCCTGCTAGAAACATCATTGCCTTTGATATAAATGTCAATTGGATAGAGTTAAGGAATGCAAACTCATCAATACATCTTCGTTGACATAGTCTGTGTGACCAAATGCATCCAAAAGTTGTGTACCATTTAAAAATGACAGAATCAATATATTTAATGATACAAAATGTATTTGAAATAGGTTTTCCTATGAAAGAAACAACAGAAAAAAATCAGCTCGTAGAGGGTTTCAGCCATTTCAATGGAGTGAATTAGAGACCACACACTCTGCCTTCCCTTTCAATTCTGAGATAGAAATGACAGATGATAGATATATTGATTAATTGATTTATAGATGGGTAATTTATATGTATAAACACAAAGAACCAGACAGAATACAGCAACATGAGATTAATATGCTCAGGGGCTTATGATGTTCCTAGAACATTTTTATACTTCACTGAATCTGGAAATGAAGTAATGTGCCTTATCCTAACGCAGAGCAATGTATAGAATGAGTAAGGTGGTGCTGACAAAAATTAATTATATCTTATTCATTATTTTATTCCTACATGTAGAATTCCTGTAAGCTTATAAAGTAAATGAATTATTATAAGAATATAGTTGTAGCTATTTTATGGTACTCACTACCCATCTCAAAAATAAATATCTGGATCTTGTTTACAAAGCATGAATATCAAAACAATTTAATATAGATGGACTACAACAGAATGAAATTAGAAATCACTTTAAATGACAGAAGTTATGTTTCATCAATCATGAGACTTTGGCAATCACCTACTATAATTCTATAATTTCTAATGTAATGATGCTTATAAGAGATGTATTTTATATTTATTACATAAATTAGTGAATGCATATTTGTCATTGTTGAAGAGAATTTATAACAATGATGTACATGAAAGAGTACTTCCCTGTAATTCTTTGCAAATGTATAGGGTTTAACTTTTGTTACAAGAATGAGAGTGGGTAACTGAAAGAATTATGTGGGTAATTTTTCACCTTTACCATGAACTCAATTCACTTCATACTTGGGTGGAAACTGGGAATGGAAAAAGGGTTCTGTGCAATGACTATGTCAGCAATGAAGATATTCACATGGGGAAGTTAGTAGAGTAAAAAACCTAAGATCAGTGAAGCACAAAACTGGACTATTCATGTTCTAATTTCTAAAGTTTATTTAAAAACATTCTTTGTTATATAGGTAGCCATATGTCAATGCAGTATGTGAAGTAATTGCAGTCAGTGTTGAAGAAAACTCATATTCACTCATTGTCTTTGGTTTACCTTGACCTATTCTTCATTTCTCCCGAATGCCAGAAACAATTAACATTATATGAATAAATTTTTAGTAGTAAGATATTTATATTTTATAAGGGAGTATGGAATAACTAAAACTATATTACTACTCAGAGTCACATTTTATTTCATGAAGAAAAGTTTATTCTTTAAACTATAATTTATTAGACATTTTAGTAAAAAAAACAATTATTTCAGATTCTCTGACAATTTTCATTACATCATATAGCTAAAATGTAGTGTACAATATTTTACTAAGCAAATATTATCAAATAACCAAATATTGCTCAAGGCAAGAGATTAATTTCAACATTGAGTAAGAAAGCAACTTCTTTTCCAAGTGACATATGTTATGGACTAGGCATTTAAAAGTGTATATTTAGAAATATTCCAACTAATATGTTGAAATACTAAAATTACAACACCACCTCATTAATTTATAAAGGACAATCAATGGACTTTGGGCAAAATGAAAAGCTATTGGTTGACCCTAATTAAAATTTTGGCACAGTTGGTAAGACAATAATAAAGTTGGTAAGACAAGAATGAGAAAAAATAAATTTTAATAAGAATAGTCATTGGTAGCCTTAGTTAACTTAAAACTATATGTTTGTGAGCTGCTTTTTTTCACTTATGAAAATGGGTGTCCAAATGAACAAATTTAGGACAGGAGCTTGAAATTCTTGCTTCACAAAAATCAAGTACCGTTTTGATCCTATTAATGAATAAATTTCAAAAATTTATATAAACTTTTTCTTGAGATATTTCACTTTTGTTTAAAATAGATATTTTAATGCACTAGTACATGGATATAATCATGACACATCTATTGGACTCTAATTGGTAAGAGAACATGTCAAAAACATTTGAAAACAAATTGGTCAATTGTTTACCCTATGCTTACCTCAGGTACATAGATCACTGAAGAAGTAGGAGGGGTGAGCTTACAAGGGAATATTTCTGGATATCAAGATAGATTAAGAAAAACTGCAGCCAAGAATCTCTAGATAAATAGACACTACTTCAACATTTTTCTCTCACCCTTCTTTCTCCACTCTCTCTAAATGTGCTCATAGTTATTTATCTTTCCAAAATTAAATGTCACATATTTTTAACTAGTATTTGATAGCATAAAGTAGAAGTTAAGGCTCTAATATAGAGAACATGATTCCTGAGCCTGCACTTTTCTTTGTGGGGAAGAATTTTTTTATTGGTACATTATAATTATTCATAATAGTGGAATTAGTTGTAACATATTTGCACATGTGTATAATATAACAATATAATTTGATCAGTTTTGTTCCATAATACCGTCCCCTTTTTTTTCTTAAAAATTTTTTTAATTCTTTTTTTTTTAATTTTTAATTTTTTTTTATTTTTGAGCAACCTTACAAGATTTTAACAAGACAATATAAAATGTGTATAAGATGTGTATATATATTCTGGACATTGCAACTGTCCCCAGGAGTGCCCCCCCAATTACCTTCCCTTATCCCTCCCTTCCCCTTCCCGTTATAACTCTAAAAATAGTATTAAATTGTAAAGCATTACATCTTATCTGAATTTAATTCATGTTTCTAGACCAACTTTCTCATTGTCCAGGGTCTAGTCCCCACTTCCACAGATGAGTGGAGACAATCGACCCTTAGATCTCTGGGTTAAGCTGATTTTACTCATCATGATCTCTTCCATAACCATCCATTTACCCTCGAAGGCTGCAATGTCATTGTTTCTAATTGCTGTGTAATATTCCATGGTATAAATGTAC
>PVKS010030695.1:0-24156 GCA_004027875.1 Aplodontia rufa
AAAAATAAAAAATTCTTAATGCAAACTTGGATCTATAGACAATGAAGGCATCTCTGGGACCTCTGATAAGAGATGGTCACTGTCCTTCTGGGTTTCAATATGAATGTCTTTCAGTGATGAAATCAGTTGCTCTGCTCAGACCCGCTGCATCAGCTGCTGCTGCTTGCAGCCCTGCCCCTGCAGCCGGTTCAGGGTTGTGTCCAGCCAGCATGCGGAACGTAAGGGAGACGGCCACCGTTCCTGGCCGAACAGACAAAAACCCCCTATCTCTCCTCGCTCCTAAGGTTGTTCCACTAACACCAAGCAAACAGCAGAACCACAGCATTCCTGGCAGGGCAGACAGAACTCTTTCTGGCAGGAAGTCAGCACAGGCAGCCTTCTGTGTCCCTGGTGGGAGGGGGAAATACTCCCCCCCTTTTTTTCCCCTTCTCTTGAAACTCCCAAGACTCAGCTCCTTATAAAAGCTTCACAAACTAGTACTAGAAGTTCAAATATAGATTCCCCTGGATGCACCTTGGAAAACTGAGGATGCACTGGGATTTTCCCAAACAGACCCGGAGCCTCAGGAAATGCTGCCTCCCTTCAAGTTGCCATGTTGGAACCACAAAAATGATTTTAAAATAAAGATATTTAACATGAGGAAGCAACCTAAAACTATTTAAAAATCATAGTAAACACACTCTTTAAAATAAACAATATTGAAACAATCTGTTTTTCTACATAACATGTGAAACATAATTTGTTTTATGTAGTTATCATCCCTGTCAATTTGGGCTTTGCTTTAATGATGGCTGTGTTCTTTATGTTACCAGTAAGATGAGAATCTGTTCATTTCTTTGGGTTTCCTTATTTATTTTGGGCCTTAGTTTCCTGACTGCTTGTTTTAAAATATAGTTTTAAAAATTTTTTAAGTATGGCAAAGTGGACAGGTGAGGGGTTAACTGCCTCTGAAAAGACTGCTATATCCATGCTTCACGAAAAGCAGGCACACTGTGGGGACAGCACCAGAGTCTGTCAGTGGGAGGTTCATAAACAAGAGCTTTCATTGTGGTTTCTGCAGGAGGAAATGGAGAGTCAGCCTAAGCAGGGTTGGTATTGGCTAGTTTGAATGAACTCTCGGGTGTGTGGGTTGTTCTAGCTGTCGATGACTGGTCCTGGAGTGGTTAATGTAAGAAGCAAGTGGTCCAGAACGTGAAAGCCGGACAGTGGTTGAGTTCATGGACTGAGTGGCTTGCTGTGGAGGGTCCGCTTGCAGGCCCAGTGTTTCCTGTGTATCAGTTAGCCAGGCCTAGGAGTGGAAATTCCTCTAGGGTCAGGAAAGCCCAAGCTGTTGAAGCATCAGAAAATAAAAAGCATGGTGTATACACAGGTACACTAGAGGCTCTGATAATCACTGCTTAGGAATGAAATACTGAGGTTGAACCATTTGGAATAGTCAACTTTTACTTTCCAAAATTAATATTTTTAATTGGTAAATTGTAATTGTCTGTGTTTATAGACTATAATGTGATGTTTTGATGCATGTATACAATGCAGAATGATTAAATCAATCTAATTAACATCTATCATTTTTTATGGTTAGACATTTAAAATTTATTCTTGGCAGTTTTTTGTTTTTTGTTTTGCTTTGTTTTGTTTTGTTTTTTTAAAGGGACAGGGGCTGTAGTGGTGGCTCAGCAGTTACAGCGCTTGCCTGGCATGCTTGAGTACACAAGTTCAAACTCCAGCACCAGGTACACAACGAAGTCTTGGAGCAACAAAAACCACATGAAAAACTAAATAAAAAATTGTAGAGAGAGAGAAAGAGAGAGAGAGAATCAACTTTATTTCCTTTTTTTTTTCATGTGGCTTTTGTTGCTCTGACACCTAGTTGTGTACCTGGTGCTGGGGTTTGAACTTGTGTACTCACACATGCCAAGCAAGCGCCGTAACCACTGAATCATTGCTCCAGCCCTTTCTCAGCCATTTTGAAAAATACAGTATTAACTATCATCACCTTGCTGTATGATAGATCTCAAAAACATTCCTTTTGTCTAACTGAAACTTTACACCATCTGACCAACATACCCTCCCAACTGCCTTTTGTAAATTTTACTCTTTAAATAATCTATTATGAAATGAACCAAGAACTAAGTTACTCACTTTCTCTTTAGATGTCTAGAGTCCATTTGTATTGTCTCAGTGATTGATAAGATATCCGGGCTTTGGGATGGCATAGCTTTGGTGTGAATGCATTGACTATAGAGGGAATATTCAAGTTTCGATTCTGCTATGCACAGTGTAACATTTCTCATCATGCTGCCTCACTTCTGAAATTTACATATTGAAGTCAAGTATAGAATTCCTGATTAACTCGTGGGTTTATTGTGAGCATCAAATCAAGACTTGGAAGATTATAATGCACCACTGTTTATTATTAGCTTTGGTCATCTTGCTCATTTCACAGCATTGCCCACTAGATATCCCCATAAATGTATCTGATCAGTGCCTGAAAGATATCAAGTCAATGTTTTTATTTCACCCATCAAAAAAAGTGATTTCACTCTTTTCCTTAATGGCATTATCGTTTCTTCCAGCCAATCTGACCTGGTTAGAATCTTTTATTTTTACCTCTTTCTGCACTTCCACATGCCACATAGTTGTTTAGTCATTTGACTCTATGTTATTGGAATCTTTGCACCTCATACCTTCCTCTCCATCTTCACAGTCTCTATCCAAGCACTTATCATCATAACTCTCCCTACCCTGTGGGAGCCATCTCTTAACCTAGTTGCTGACCACTAATTTCTTATGCTATATTCTTAACCTAAACATTTCTTGACCAGGGAGATTTTCCTGATATGATATTTCCGGATGTGGTATTTCCCCAACTTCAAGCCATATAATACTTATATTTCCTTTTCTCTTTTTTTCCTTCTTCCACCTCCTCACCCAAGACATCATGAGGCTATAGGGAATGTTTGGGAAAACTCAGAAAAATTCTAAAAGAAATGAATGTTAATTTTTGGCCCCAGACATGGATATTGAATAATATAGCAAATACTCTCACTGAATTTGTGCTTCTTTAAAATATCTAGAGAGAAGTCATTCCATTTTTTTTTTTCAAGGACTGATGGGATTTCTCTGGGCAAGAACTGGGAATTCCCCTGGATGATTTCTTCTGGGATTAGCCTTGGGGAAGCCTGGGAGCCAAATTCCATTTTAGCCACTTTCAACCTTGCGACTTTCTGTAACTGAGTCAGAATGCTCATCCTCCTTGCTGGAAGAGAAGGTGGGTCAAGTCCTCAGTGTTTTCTACAACTGCCAGGCACAATCACCTGTATTCTCCTGTCTCCATCATTACGTTTTACTCAGAGTCACTGAAGTGAGCATTGCCACGCTGAAGGCCTGGATCTTTCTGAAAAGTGACACAGTCTCCTTCGGGTTGAGGGCTGAAAGCAGGTAAAAAGGTAATTCTAAAGTGTGAAAGGATGTGGGACTCCTTGACTGGTTTATTGCTTTTGTTATGCTGAAATTTCTATCTTCTTATATTGGAAAACTGTAAATTTTATATATACTTATAGCTAATTTATAATAATTTACACAATATTTATGCACACATAATGATTGGAAGCTAAAGTTCTGAAGATCAATTTCTTGGATTCAAATCCTGTCCAGCTGCGCTGTTCATCATTGGTAAATTCTTTAAGCTCTGTGTAAAAAAGTTTTCTCCACTGTAAAATTAGGAATGGTGACAATTTAAAGAATTATTAATATGCTTGAATTGTACACTGAAGCAGAAGAAGAAGAGGAAGGAAGAGGAAAAAGAGGAAAGAGGTAAGAAGGGAAGAGAAGGAGTATAATCTTTATAGAAGGACCACAGTGGTCCTGAAAAGCAGAGATCATGTCTATATTTTTATTGGTTCTTTTTAATTATACATGACAATAGAATTTATTTTGATATAATTTTAAAAGCATGGACTAAAATTTGTTCTAATTCAGCCCCTAGTTATTTCCCTTCTCCTCACTTCCTCCCACCATCCATTCCCTTCTCTCTTTGCCACTGATCTTTCTGCTATTTACTTATAGTTCTTATATAGTTTTTAATTAGTGTTTTGTGGATATACACGATGTTGATATTCACTGTGGTGCATTCATCAATGTACATAGGAAAAGAGGTCAGATTCATTCCACTGTCCTTCCTGTCCCATCCCTCCCTTCCCTTCATTCCCCTTGGTCAACTCCGCTGGAGGCCATGTCTTATGCATATATACTTCCTTACTGAATTTAGCTGAATCAAGCACAGCCATCCTAGAATATCCAAGGATTGATTCCAGGATCCTCAAGTATAACAAAACCTGAGGATTCTCAATTCCCTTTTATAAAGTGATATAGTGTTTGCACATAACCTACCCACATTGCACATCCTCCGTTATTTCTTTGTTTATTTTTAAAGAGAGAAGGACAGTGAGAGAGATAGAGAGGGAATCAATTTTATTTAGTTTTTCATGTGGCTTTCGTGCTCCAACACTTCATTATGTACTTGGTGCTGGGGTTCTAACCCACATCCTCACGTGTCCCAGGCAAGTGCTGTAACCACTGAGCCACCACTCCAGTCCTCTTACTGTTCATTTTAAATAATCTCTAGATCATCTCTAGTTCATTTTAAATCATACACTGTAAATAGCTGCCTACTCCACGGTTCAGGGAATATGAGGAGGAAAAGAGCATGTGTTTAGCTCAGGTGCAGTGTTCGTAGGCCCAAGTGCAGAATGCATGGTGCGAGGTGAACAGCACCCAAACCGGTGATGGAGCCACAGTGAGCAGCTGGGAGATGGTGGGAGGCTGCAGCAGGCTGTGTGTACACACCATGTTGTTTGAGTGAGTTCAGCATAGTGCTCAGTGAAGGGCAATTTGAGTTTGCTTTTTGGAATTTTTCAAATATTTTTGATCTGTGATTTGTTTAATCTCAGATGGATGTGGAGGGCAGAGTGTACTCAGTAATTGTTTGAATACATGGGTGAATAAGTAAGAGAATACAGAGCACTACCAAATTACAGGCAGCCACAGCTCACTGAGGCTTTGCTTACATTGGCAAAGCATTGCATTGGTTTCATTAGTTTTTTTTTGTTGTGAAAACTTAACCACAGATATAAAAATGTGCCCTTCTAGACGTTAGGGTGCAGGAAGCATTTGGTAATCATTTTGGAAGATCTGGAGTGAGAAGCCCAATTCCAGTCATAGCAATGTTCTTCCTCTAGTTTCCTGCACATGGTTCATCTTTCTGATTAACTAAAATCAGTATCAAATCCCACAGTATCACATACCCAGTCTGCCCTCATTTTTATTTCCAGAAACTCCATCTATCCCTTTTGGAGCTTTCTGAGGAATGTGAGTCAGGTCTGTGGTGTAGGTGCCAGGTTTGAATCTGCAGTGACCATAATGGAAATTAATCTGGCAAACTGTCCATTGTTACATATTAGAGAATATTTGCATTTTAGAGGATCAATAGGTGCTCATAGATTCCTGATATTTGAATCATCTATTCATTCAGCAATCATATGCCAGTGTTAAAAATTCAAAGATTAATAGAAAGTAGTCCTTAGCTTCAAGTAATCTACAGAAAGTCTTTCTTCATTTTATCCACAAATATGGAAGATATTTTGATTTAATTTTTTTCTTGGCAACCCTCAAAGCACACATACATGGTCATCTTGAAACTTTATTGAAACTCAAGATAACTCTGGAAAGTGATTTAGAAAGAAATAATTAGCTGCACAAGAACATCCCACAGTGTCTCTAAAAAGGCTCATTAAATCTGATGTTTATGAAGATTCAAAGTCCAAAATGACAAGATTATTTCTTGTGTGACCTAAAGTAATATTTGAAAGCTACAATTGTAAAATGAAAACTGATCATATAAATTAGTTGTTTTGTAAATTGCAAAAATAATATATTCATATCATAGGAAACACAGCACAATAAAAACTAAGAAAATTTTTGGAAAAAACTGAAAGCAGCATTAAAAAACTGTGAGATACAGAAAAATCAGAATTAAGAGGGAAGTTTATAGCATTAATTGAATACATCAAAGAGGAAGCTTGCAAACAAGAACATAGCAATGACCTCAAGCGATTAGAAACACAAGAACAAATAAAACTCCGATTAGTAAAAGGAAAAAAAATAAAAATCAAGGTTTAAATAAACAAAAACCAAACCCCCAAATAATAAAATCAATGAAATAAAAAATGTTAATTAGAAAATAAGCAAAGTAGAGAACGAAACCTTTAGCCAGATTAACAGAAAATGGAACAAAAACTAGAAAAATAAAATCAGATTTGGAATGAGAAGGTAATTTAACTGATATCTCAGACATGTAAAGGATCATAAGAAATAACTATAAGCAATTACACCATAGCAAACTGAAAATGTAGAAGAGGATCAATTCCTGGATACATACAACCTACCAATATTGAATCCACAAGAAACAGAAAATCTCTATCGCACCTCTTCTCCTAAACACCCAAGTCCAAAAGAAGAAATATAAGTGGCCAGTAAATACATAAAGATGTATTCAACATTCTTAGCAATCAGAGAACTGCAAACCAAAACAACACTGAGATTTTATCTAACTCCAGTTAGAATGGCAATCATCAATAATGGAAAATATTTGTTGGCAAAAATGTGGAAAAAAATTTACACTTATACATTACTGGTGTGACTAAAAATTATCCCAACCACTTGGAATGTGAAATGGTGATTCCATTTCACAGAGCTATCCCACTCCTTGGTACTTACCTAAAAGAACTGAAACCAGCATCCAATAGTGATATACGCTCATGAAAGTCTATAGCAACGCAATTTATAATAGTCAAAGTTATGGAACCACTGTCTGTGTCCATCCACAGAGAAATGGATTTAAAAAAAAAACGAACATGTGGTTTATATACACAATGGAGTTTTCATCAGTCATAAAGAAGAAGGACATTATGTTATTTTCTGGTAAATGGATGGAACTGGAGAATGTCATGCTAAGTGGAATATGCCAGACTCAGAAAGTCAAGAATGGAATGTTTTCTATCACATGTTAAAAGGAGGGCCAGTGGAGGGGGAGGAGAGAGAAATTGAGGGAGGGAGAATGTGGGGGTGAGACTAAAAAGAGGGTAGTGACTCTTTTGAAAATAGAAGAGAGACCAATAAAATAAAAAGAATTGAAGAGCAAGGGAAAGGGAGACTTAGGAAGTACGTGAGAATGAAAGTCACCAACTTGCGCTATGCACTTGTGATTATACCACAATGAATTCCACTTTTATATAATTATAATGTAGTAATGAAAATAATATCAGTAGAACTGAGATCAATGGAGTAGATCAAGTGGAAGGAGGGAAGAGAAAGGGAGGAGGGAAGGGGAAGGTACTGGGGAATGAAGTTATGTGCATATACAAATATGGCATAATGAATTCCACTATGATGTGTACTAGCAACGGACCAATAAAAATAAAATTAAAAAAATAAAAAATTAAAGCAGATTGCTATAGAGATATGTAAGCCTCATTAAAAATCTTCCAGCAAATTCAAGAAGCTAATGGTTTTACAGATGAGTAATATGAAACGTTTAAAGATTAAAAATTAAAGAACGTAAAACCAGTTCTTCTGAAACTATTCCAAAAAAATATAAAAGGATGGTACTCTGCCAATATCTTTATACTGGGACAGCATAACCCTGATACTAAAAACCATACAAAGACACAATTTTAAAAAAGGAAAAAAAATTGTTGATCAATATCCCTAGTGAACATACATGCCAAAATTCTCAACAAAATGCTAACAAATTTAATCCAAGTGTACATCACAAAGATCACAGACCATGATCAAGTGTGGTTTGTCCCAGGGATGTAAGAATGGCTCAACTTCACAAATGAAGAAATGTAATAAATCACATCAACATAATGACAAACAAAAAAACATATTATCATCTCAGTAGATGGAATAAAGCATTTGATAAGCTTCACCATCCCTTTATGATTTATAAAATAAAAACCTCTCAACAAATTATGTACAGGAGGAATATATCTCACCACAATAAAGAGTATATATTACAAACTCTCAGCCAATATACAGGATGGGGCAAAGTTGAGAACGTTTCCTCTGAGATATCTCAAATACCCACTTACATCACATTTCTTCCACATGTCATTGGAAATCTAGCAAGAACATTTAAGCAAGAGAAAGGGCAACCAAACAGAAAAGGATAAAGTCAAATTATCCTGTTTGCAAATGACATGATTTTGTAAATATAAAAACCTGGGCTGTAGCAGTGGCTCAGTGGTTACGGCACTTGCTTGGCATGCACAAGGACATGGGTTCAAACCCAGGACCACGTATATAACGAGGTGTCAGAGTAATAAAAGCCATATGAAAACTAAATAAAATTCATTCTCTCTTTCTCTCTTTCATCCCTTTTTCTTTAAAAAAAAGTATCAAGAATAAGAATATATATTAGAGAAAGAACAGTAACTCTAATAAACAGGGAAAACTGTGGGTGTGTTTGTATGCACATACATATATGCAAAAAATGCATGTATATGTAAACAGATCTCTACCTCTTATAATATATGAACATCCACTCAAAGACCTACATGTAAGAACTAAAACTATTAAATTACTGGAAGAAAACATAAGGGAAACCCTTTAAGACATTGGGGTAGGCACAGATTTCTTTTGTACAAGACCCCAAAGCACAGGCAGCAAAAACAAAAATAGACAAATTGGAAAATATTAAACTAAGAAGACTCTGGGCAACAAAGGAAACAATCCAACAGGGTGAAGAGATGACTGATAGAATGGAAGAAAATATCTGTGAAGTACTCATTTGTGAAGGAATTGCTATCCAGAACATACAGGGAACACAAGTTGCATCAAACAAATAATCCTTTTTTTTTTTTGTACTAGTAATTGAACCTAGGGGTGTTGAGCCACATCTCCACATCCATTGAGCCACATCTCCAGCTCAAATAATCCAATTTTAAAAAGGGTAAATGATCTGAATAGACAGTCCCTCCAAAGAACACCTAAAATTATTTATCATAAGACTACTCATAATAGCCAGTGTCCATAAATAGATGAATGAATAAAGTAAATGTGGTATATATACAATGGAATCTTACTCAGCTATAAAAAAGAATGAAATTATGTCATTTCATCAAGGTGAATGAAACTGGAAGACATCACAGTAAATGACATAATCCAGGAACAGAAAGGCAAATGGCACATGTTTTCATTCATTTGCTGAGACTAAAATATGATCTCATACAAGAAGACATTCTAATAGTGGTCACTAGACTGGGAAGGTCGGGGTGGATGGAAAGAGTTTTAGTGAGGGAAACCAAAACATAGTCAGATAAAAGGAATTAGTTCTGGTGATCCATACCCACTAGGGTAACTATAGTCTACAACAGCCTATGACATATTTCAAAATAACTAGAAGAGTTGGAAAGTTCCCAATATACAGAAAAGGTCAGTACTTAAGGATATGGAAATTCTAATTGCCTTTATTGGATTATTATTCTTTGAATACATATATTGAATTATCATATGTTACCCATAAATATATACGAGTATTATGCTTCAAAAAAAACCTAAATTAAAAAAAATAAATAAAGCAAGTAAAACATTATAGATCTGCAGTTCTTCAGGTTGAGGAATTAAAAATCCAGAAAAAGAAAAGAAAGTGACATAAATGAAAGAAAACTATGTTCTGATCACCAGTTAACCTCTAGGGATTATACTGTTCATTCCTCACATTTTAATCTAATTTAGATGTTTTAACCATTTCACATATTATTTGTAATTTAGCTGTTTCACAGTAAATTGAGATTTATCTAACATAAAATGTGTTCAAGAATCCAGTTACAGGGGCTGGAGTGGTGGCTCGGCTGTTACGGCACTTGCCTGGCATGCGCAAGTACACGGGTTCAAGCATCAGCATCCACGCAATGAAAGCCATGTGAAAAACTCAATAAAAATTAACTCTCTCTGTCTCTCTCTCTCACTGTCCTTCTCTCTTAAAAAAAAAAATAATCCAGTGACAGCAGAGGTCTGGTAGTGCACACTGAAGCTCATAAGTGCTGTGCTGTGTAGCGTTCTTTGTCCCACTTTGTGTTATCCTAAACTCTCTTTGGAAGCATGGTTGATGACATGGGAAAGATCTTCTCTATTGTTTCATGTTTTCTTGATACTGTGGCTGGGTTAACTAAATACAGCAAATAAGCAAATTTTTAAGTACCTGTATTTTGTTTGTGGGATTAGATAACATTCATAAACAAAGCAGATAAGCATTTCTTCCCTGTACTGTGTTTGAGAGAGACAAACTCAATAATAGAACTGTGAAATGAGTGTATTACATAATGTAAAATAAGTAATGGGTGCAGATAAACAAAAAAATGTGATACTAGGATTACGTTGACAGTATTGATTAATGTAGGGAGAACTGTCGTCTACAATGTTAAGTCTTCTAGCTATGAAAATGACATATCTCTTACTTTGTCCTTTCATGTTTATTAATATTTTATAGTTTTCCATGTATAGAGATTCATTTATATTTAAACGCACTCAGAGGCATTTGATATTTTAGTGTCAATGGCATTATGTCTTAAACAAAATTTTATATGTTGTTGTGGCTAATACATGAAAATGCAGTGGTAACTTGATTGATCCTGTGCTTACAAACTTTCTAAATTTACTATTTTTAATTTTTTTATAACATAAAATTTAACAAGAAGTTGCAAGAATAGTATGGTGTACTCCTAAATAATCTTCTCCAAATGATATTTGACCACATTTTAAATCATTCCTTCTTTGTATATATAACAACAATATCATTATCATTTAGCACTTATTATTATTACTGAATTATTTAAGAGTAAATTGCAGACATCAGGAGGATTTACTCCTCAGCAACCCTGTATTGATGTCTAAATAATGAGGCCATTTTCTTACATAAAAGAGTCAAATCATAAAGTTCACTGTATACTCATATAATACTATAATCTCATCTACAGTCTAATAACTAATTTTGCCAATTGTCCCTAAAATATTCTTTTCTTTTTTAAAAGAAAGAGATAGTGTGAGAGAGAGAATCAATTTAATCTTTCCTGCGGCTTTTGTTGCTCCAACACTTTTTGTGTATGTGGTGTTGGGGATTGAACCCACGACTTTGTGCATGCCAGGCAACTGCGCAACTGTTAAGCCTCTGCTCCAGTCCCTCTAAAATATTCTTTTAAACATTTTTTTCCTTATCCCATAATCAGTCAAGTTGCATCCAGGTACATTGACCCCTTAATCTTCTTTAACCCAGACCAGCTCCTCAGCCTGTCCTTGAGTTCTCTCGACAGTGCATTATTGAGGAGTACAGGTCCTTTGTTTTTGTGTAATAGTAGCCTTCAATTTTTATTTTCTAGTATCCCTATGATTAGATTCAGATTATTGTTTTTGGTAGGAAAACCACATAAAAATTTTAGTCTTGTCAGTGCGTTGTATCAGTAGCAAACTAATATAGTTTATCCCATTATTGATTATATGATTTTACATGTTGATGGGATGTTATGGATATAGCATTATTTTGGATGTATTTGGTTAAAATCTACAGCTAATGTGAACTACTTGAATTTTCATTATAGTATGACTTCTAAATAATTTAAAATATATGTATATGTACTCATTTAAGTTATAAACTGAATAGTTTAAGTTATATATATGTGGCTTATATAAATATAGCTCATATACAATATATAGTTTATGCACATTTAATTTGTGTAGTTTATATTTTTCCTTATATTCCCACTAAACAGAGCTGCCATAGAAAATCCTCTATAAATGTAAGACAAAGTGGCATACTTGGGAAGTTACCAGAAAAACAAAAATTCAATCTAAATGGAGGCAGGGAAAAAGCAAAAATTAGCAATTTTAAGAGGAAATAGCAAGAAAACAACAAAATGATAGATTCAAGCTGAACCTTGATAATCACGGCAAGTGGTAATAAATGTGCATGTTGTTTAAAAAAGAAAATTTTCTACTCAGATGCAACATTTTATCCTAATAGTCCTTTGATAACATATGTGCATCTGTCTCTTTTCTTTCCTTCAGAAAGAAAGCTCAAACAAGGTTTTCATCTAGTGGCAATGGGGATGAAGATGTAGGAGATTTAATCTGAGAATAAATCTTGAGAACTAATATTTAAATTGAAACATGAAGTTTTAATTCCTTTTTCTCCTGGAACAATTTAGTTCTTGCTTTGTTGGCATGAAATGGCAACCAAACCCAACATCAGCAGTTCAGAGGAGAAATGACTAACTCCATGTATTTATGGGTTATAAACAAACAATCAAAAGAGTCAAGAGGTTTCCTACGGAAATGGAGAGAATCATGGGCTATGATTCCTCTGACAGGGGCCTCATATCCAGAATCTACAAAATCCTCAAAAATCTCAACTACAAAAACACTAACAGCCCAATTAATAAATGGGCCAAAGAACTAAATAGAAACTTCTCAACAGAGGACATTGATCAAGCCAATGAATACATGAGAAAGTGCTCTAAATCACTAGTAATCAGAGAAATGCAAATGAAAACCACATTAAGATATCACCTTACGCCAGTCAGAACGGCAAAGATGAAGAAAATAAACAGTAAGAGATGCTGGAGGGGCTGTGGCGAGATAGGCACATTAACACACTGTTGGTGGAGCTGCAGACTGGTGAAGCCCCTCTGGAAAGCAGTGTGGAGAATCCTCAAAAAACTAGGGATGAGCCCACCATACGACCCTGCTATTCCACTCCTGGGTATCTTTCCAGGGGATTTAAAATCAGCTCATTATAGTGACACAGCAATATCTATGTTCATAGCAGCTCAATTTACTATTGCTAGACTATGGAAACAACCCAGATGTCCCTCACTGGATGAATGGATTCAAACACTGTGGTACATTTATACCATGGAATTCTACACAGCAATTAGAAACAATGATACTGTAGCTTTTGAAGGTAAATGGATGGCTATGGAAGAAATTATGCTGAGTAAAATCAGCTTAACCCAGAGAACCATGGGTCGAATGTCTCCACTCATCTGTGGAGGCTGGAACTAGACCCTGACCATTGAGAAAGGAGGTCAATTCTTGTTGCATTGCCCAGGAGCATCTGTTCCTGAGGAATAACACAAGAGTATGGGGAAGTTGGATTTGTTCACAGAATAACTCAGTGGAGACCTGATCGTGTGTAGGATGTGAAAGTGAGTAGGTGAGAAATGAGAGGGAAAGCATTCTGTATTGTCAAATTGCTTGATATGCTTCATTTGAAGGAATTCTGAATAGAGCCTATATAGTTCTGAGTCTACAAGCTGTTATGAGCAATGTATCTAATAAATAACTTATCTGAGGCATATATTGCTAAAGATGTCTGTTATTACCATGCTTTGCCTGTTCAGAATAATTTTGGCTCTCTAATGCCCAAGAGAGAAGCGTCACTTGCACTTGGGGCTTACTCATGCTCTGACTGCAAGAAACCTTTAAAGAAATCCTTAAAGGTAAGAGCTGTCTGATGTTTGGAAGCCAGAATAGAAATACAGGATATTCACCTACAGCAGGATTTCTATTCAATGTCTTTAGGATTTTCACAACCACCCCCTTTCTCCCAATCATGACTATCTTGACTTTTGCACTATCTCCTAAGACGTTTTCCATCCATGATTGGCCCCATTCTAATACAGAATAAGCTTTTCTAAAACATTTCCTGCTTGATATCCTTCAATTGTTCCCAAAGCCTTCCTCTACGCTAGTTTGCACAGATCTCTCCTGATAGGGGCCTGATTAACTCAATAACCAGTCACCATAACCTGCACCAGGCCTGTCCAGTGCTGGGCTTTCTCTATGCACAGAGAACACCCTCTTCATGTGGAGAATTTTCTTTACAAACACTTTGTTTTTCAGTCTCCCAAAATTTGGCTTCTATGTTTCCTTCAAGAAAGCCCATCTTGACCTTTTGCCTTTATTTTGAATAAATGATGGCACCCGTTTTCTCTGGTTGTTCTTGCTTTTCTTATCTAGATTCCTGATTTGAATTCAGATTCTTTAAGGAGAAGAAGTCTGTCTTGATCATCCTCCCAGGTCCGTTACTGGACATGGAACTGACACTACAGGCCAGTCAATAGAAATTTATTGAATAAACAAATTTATTATACCTGACAAGAACCATATTTTGACCAATGGGCAGGGCCTTCTGGATCTACCTATATTTTGAGTTAGGATAATCCTTCACAACCACATTCCCTGTCCCCATTATAGGAAATTTTTAACGGAGGGGAAAGGGCTATGGGTGAATATCACACTTCCTCTTCTGCCTTTAAAGGTCCTATGTCCAAAGAAAACAATGCAATCTCTTTTCTCCAAGTTATCTTTCAGGATTTTTGAGTGTTTTATTCTTATCAAGGTAACATGTTGTAATGAGTCATCTCAGTCTGTCCTCCCAGTCATAGCTATAATCACTAGTAACTTAGCCCCATTAAAAGGAATTCCAATCTGAGAAGCATGTCAGCAGATACCACATCTACAAGATGCATATTCAGTTGGGGACTTTATTTTTTTATTTTTTTTTCAGTTGGGGACTTTAGAATAGAAATGTCATAGGAGCTATTGAAACTGTATAAATCTCATAGCCATAGTAATGCTTTCAATAACCATTTGTTTTTTCCATTTGTGTACTTTAGTCCACCCTAACAGATATTAAAAAGAAACCACAGTGTGAAAAATATTCACAATGAGAAAAAGGTCAGTTGTAAAGAGTTTTCATTTGTTTCATTTTAACAATTTAAAGATGATAATATTGAGAGCAAACCTGTATTTACCATTCTTGTAATGCTTTTATTGTTTTTGAAATGCATTATCTATTCTGTCATTTTCTTGAAATCCATCATACATAATATCCATGCATTCTTAACCTTGGATTTTTTAAAATGCATTTACAATATATGGGAAAAATGTCTTAAAAATGGAATATAGTTGTTTTTATCACAAAGATTGTTTATAAAATGAATCACTAACAAGGGGAGGGTTTCTTGAAAAAAAAATCCAAGAAGGATAAGCAAATAATGCTTATCTTTTTTATTTTTTTCTGTTCAGTCAAGGGGAAACTGCTATTTTCTTAGACCAAACAGTCTGTTTTAGTAAATCAAGAGATTTATTCATGAAGTGATGAGACTTTGCTCTGTTACAAGTGATTAAAATTCCTAGTCATCTTTCCCTGAGTCAAATGGATACTTTATTTGCCCCACAAATGCTGCAGAGCAGGCATGTGTATTTTCAATCACTTATTTTGTTATTTTTTACATGGACATCAAGGACTGAGTTTTTATTTTATAGCATATCCAGAAAGGATTTGCAAAAGATAAAGTTGTCATACTGCAAAAATCATTGTTTTTTCAGAGAATGCTGACTTCTAGGATCCTGGAAGTCTACTCTGAGGACAAATTCTAGGGATAGGACTTGTGAAAAGACCAGTGCCCACTTTGGTTTTTCTGTGATAAACTGTAGAAATGAAGTCTGGAAGTAAGATTTAATAATTAAGATTAGAATTTCTTACCAAAAATATTGAGTGGATTAGTATTGCAAAGTGTAGGATGAGGGGCTGGAGCTGTGGCTCAGCAGTTCAGCACTTGCCTGGTGCATATGAGGATGCAGGTTTGAACCCAAAAACCACATACACAGCAAAGTCTCTGAGCAATGAAAGCCACATAAAAAACTAAATCAAACTGATTCTCCCTTTCTCTCTCTTCTCTCTCACTGTTCCTCTCTCTTAAAACAAAAAAAAAGTGTAGGATGACTGCAGCTCTCCAATTGCGATTTTTAAACTGAATTCCATTGTCTGTCAATTTTACCAAAGGGATGGAAAATAATCCCTGCACTGGCCCACTTTGCAATTGATGAATATGGATTGTTATCTTCTGTCTCAATTTGTATGTTTCATCTTTACCCATAAACTTCCCAACTCAGTTCTGTTTTTCTTCACTCTTCACTCAATTTAATAAAAGAAAAACTGATATAAATTTTTCTTTTCACCAAAATATCTGTTTTTATAACTCACAATTAAGCCATATGTCTTTGAAAATCAAATCTGAGCATGTGGATGTAGTTTGGGTTTTGCAAATAGTTCTTTCTTTTTCTTTTACCTTTTTCTAGTAAGACTCCTAGAAGGTTAAAGTGAGATGGGTAGGTACATTTTTCAAAGATTCCCCCAGCTTATGTAGTTGAAATACTTAAAGAATTGATAACTTATGAATTCTACTTTCCAAGAAATAATAAACATGCACAAGGGTAAGGGGACCCAATATTTTAATAAAGATTTAGATATGCATATTAATAATATGGATTTTTAAAGAATTAAAATTTGTATTAAAGAACACATCCAGAACACTAGCAATCTACTCAACATCAATCAATTTTAATTTTAGACCTCTCACCAGGTCTCTTGATATTGCCAAGACTGATATTTTTCATTATATTATAAATATGGAAAAATTGTAATTCCAAGAGGTTTCCAGCTTTAAAAAAATGCAGTTGTCTTAGTCTACTCAGGTTTCTATAACAAAATACCATATACCAGCTTATAAGGAGCAGAAAATTATATTTTCACAGCTGTGGACGTTGGGAAGACCAAGATCAAGTTGTTCATTCAGCGTCAGCTGAAGGCCCAATTTCTGGTTCGTAGGTGGCTGGCTGTCTTACACGCTCAGGTGGTGGAAGGGATGAGTAAATTCTCCCTAGCATCTTCCAATAAAGGCACAAATCCTATTCATGTGGGTTCCACTCTTATTACCTATCAATTCCCAAAGAAGCTTTCACCAATATACAACATAATGGGGATTATGTTTAATCCCCAATTCCTAAATGTTTATTAATTGAAAAATTAATTGCCCAAAAAAGGAAGAGTAAGAAAAACAGGACCTACCTGTAACGCACTGGAAAGAGTAACAGGCTGTGCAGGGAGCATTGTTTGAAACTGACCATTGGTGGCACTGAACTGAGATCTTCCATGTTATTTAAGCCTGTAAAATCAGAATTGGATAAAATCATCACAAAAGACTCTTCCGGACATAAATATTCTTGACTATGTATAATCTCTTTCCTCTTTCTTTTTTTTTTTTCTATTCTGGGTTTCTTATTATTCCAAATGAATTGAGAATTGATTTTTTTAATATTTGTGAAGAATGATACTGGTATTTTGATGGGGATTGCATTGAATCTGTACAGCACTTTCAACAGAATGGCCATTTCAACTATACTGATTCTGCCTAACCAAGAATATGGAATGTCTTTCCATCTTCTCAGGTCTTCTTCAATTTCTTTCTTCAATGTTTGATATCTTTCATCATAGAGGTCTTTTAATTTCTTTGTTAGATTAATTCCCAAGCATTTTATTCTTTTTGAGGTTATTGTGAATGGGACAGATTTCCTGATTTTTTCTTTTGGCAGAATTCCTGTTGGAGAATTGGAAAGCTATTAATTTATGGGTGTTTATCTTGTATCCTACCACTTTCCTGAATTCATTTATAATCTCTAGAAGCCTTTTGAGATTTTTTGGGGGTCTTCTAGGTATAGGAGCAAATACAGATAGTTTAACTCCTCTTTTTCTATTTGAATCCCTTTGATTTCCTTCTCTTATCTGATTGCTCTAGCTAGAGTTTTGAATTGAATAAGAGTAGTGAGAGTAGACAGCCTTGTCTTGTTCCCAAGTTTAGAGGAATGTTTTCAGTTTTTCTCCATTAAGTATCACATTGACTGTGGGTTTGTCATAAATGGCATTGACAAAATTAAGGTAAGTTCCTTTGATCCCTATCTTCTCCAGAGTTTTGAGCATAAATAGTATTGGATTTTGTCAAAGGCCTTTCTTGCATCAATTGATCATATGGCTTTTGTCTTGAATTCTGTTTAAGTGATGAATTATATTTATTGTTTTATGTATATTGAACCATCCTTGCATGCCCTGAATAAAGCGCATGTGATCATGATGTATTATCTTTTTGATGTATTTTTGAACATGATTTGCTAGGATTTTGTTAAAGAATTTTACATCTATGTTCATCAGGGATATTGATCTGTACTTTTCTTTTCCTGATGTGTCTTTTTTGGGCTTTGGGATCAAGGTTATGGTTGCCTTGTAGTGTTTGGAAGGGTTCCATCTATTTCAATTTCATGGAATAGCTTACTAAGAAGAGGTGTTAATTCTTTTGTAAAGGTATGGTAGAACTCAGCTGAGAATCCATCGGGTCCTGGGCTTTTCTTTTTTAGAAGGCCTTTGAGTTCTCTTTCAATTTTGCTATCCTGATTTTGGTCAGTTGAGCTGCTCCATATCCTCCTGTGTCAGTTTGGGAATGTCATATATGGTTAGGTATTTGTCTGTGTCTTCCAGATTCTCTAACTTGGAGGCGAATAGTTTTTCAAAATAGTTTCTGATAATCTCCTGGATTTCAGATGAGTCAGTGGTGATATCTCTATTTTCATTTCTGATTTTGTTGATGTACTTCATTTCATTCTTTTGGCGAGGTTGGCTAGGTATCTGTCAATTTTATTTTTTTAATTGAAGAACTAACTCTTTGTTTCATTGATTCTTCATATTGTTTTTTCTTTTCAATTTCATTGACTTCAGATCTAATCTGTTATTTCCTGTCTTCTACAGAATTTGGGAATAGATTGTTCTTTTTGTAAAGACTTGAGATGTAGCATAAGTTTATTTATTTGGATTCTTGCCTGCTTTTTGATGAAGGCACTCAGTGCTATAAATTTACCTCCTAAGAATGCTTTCATGCTGTCTCGGAGGTTGCCATATGTTACATCTTCATTCTCATTCATTTCCAATAATTTCTTGATTTCTATTCTCATTTCCTCTTTTGTCCATTCTTTGTTTAAGAGCATAGTATTCAATATCCATGTATTTATGTACTTTCTATTTTTTTTTCTTCTTGTTATTTGCTAGAATCATACCATTGTGGTCTGATAGGATACATGGGATTGAATCAACATTTTTGTGCTTGACTAAGATTATCTTTGTGGACTAAGATATGATCTATTTAGGAGAAGGATCCATGAGAAGATGGTAAGCTTAGCTGATTTGGGATGGAATATAGTATACCTGTATGTTAGGTCCATTTGATTTTTAGAGTTGTTTAGGCTGTAAACTTATTTGTTGATTTCTTTGTTTTAATGATCTATCTACTGGTGCTAAAGGTGTATTAAAGCCTCTCAATATTATTATGTTGAGATCTATGAGTGTCATGGAGTAATTTTTTGTCATATTTGGGAGTGTAGGGATTTGGTGCATAAATGTTAATTATGGTTACATCTTCTTGGTGTAGCCTTCTCTTAACTAAGATGTAGTGGCTTTCTTTGTCTCTTATGACTAATTTTTGGTTGAAAACTACTTTATTGGATTTGAGTATCACAACATTGGTCTTCTTTTTGGGGGCCATAAGCATGGTAGGTTTTTTTTTTTTCTTTCAAACTTTTACCTTCTAACTGTGGCAGTCTTTGGCAAGTCTCCTGTAAGCAGCATATTGTTGAATTATGTTTTTTGGTCCAGTCTGCTACTCTGTGTCTTTTCATTGGGGCACTGAGTCTATTCACATTCAGTGTTAGAGTAGATATGTGATTTTGGATCTCTGGCATTGTGACCTTTAATGTATTTTGTACCATCTTGGATGTCTTTTAGTGAGTTATGCTTTCTTCAACTTTCCTCTGATTGTGGGCTTTGGGAGTTGCTTGCTTGTTCCTCTGACTGAATTTTATGTTTGAGTATTCTCTGTACAGCTGATTTTGTCCTCATGTGTGTTGCTAATTTGTTCATATTGTGGAAAGTTTTTATTTCTCCATCAAATTTGAAGCAGAATTTTACTGGATATAGTAATTTTGGCTGACAATTGTTTTCTATCAATGTTTGAAAAATTTCATGCAATGCTTTTCTCACCTTTATGATCTGATTTGAGAAACTCACAGTGATCCTTACTGGTCTGCCTGTAAATGTGTCTTGGTGTTTTCTCTTACTGCTTTTAATATCCTTTTCTTGTTTTCTCAGTTATTTACTTTGAATATGAGTGCTTACTCATTTGGTTAGGTCCATTTCATGTCCTATAGGCCTCTTGACTGTGACTATCTGGTTCTATTCTGATATAGGGGAAATTTCTTTGATTCTCTCACTGAGAAGGTTCTTTATGCGATTTGTTTGTTATTCAGTGTTCTCCCCTATCCCAATTACTCTCATGTTATTTCTTCTGAGTTCATCCCATACTTCTTGGAAATCCTGATCATGATCAGTGAATTTATTTTTTATGGTCTATCCTCCATGATTCAAGATTATTCAGCCTTTCTTCATTGTCTGATGTTATGTCTTTGAGAGCTGAAGGTTTATTTTCTACTGCATTTACTCTTATGTTATATCTTTCATTGAGCTTTTAATTTGTTTGACTGTGTTTTTCAATTCTAAGAGGTCTGCAGTGTCTTTTTTCAGTGTCTCTAATTCTTTATTAAAATGGTGTTTCAGCTTCCATAATTGCTCTCTTATTTTCTTTCTTAGATCTTCTTTTAATTCTTTGATCATTTTAATAATTAGGTTGTTATTACTTTTTTCTAAGTTTTTATCCAGGCCCCTATCCATGAAGTCCTTGGCTGGGATTTGTGGGTTTGAGGTGGAGGATTATTTTTTTTCCCCTCATTTTAAGTGTCAAGGAGTGAGGCCTGAAATCTCTCACTGGTTATTTCACTTGGGACTTTGTTGATGGGTTGTGAAATTTTTATCTCTTCCATTATTTGGGCTGGGGTACAATTAGGATAGTATAGTTCAACAGCTGGCTCTCCAACCTGTGAATTATAATTGACCTTTGCAATTTCCAATTCCTCATGAGATAAAGGAAAAGAGTCAATATGTACAGCCAATGCATACAACAGACAGTGTTGAACTGGTTACTTTATTCCTTCTATAGCTGTTACAATGTTAATTACCATCTATGAGAGGAGTATAAGGATTAGAAACTATCTTTTGCCAGACTATAACCAGTTTAAAAGCAAACAACCATTATCAAATTTGGCATTCACCTCTAATTTCAAGTACCTCCCTAGGTAAGGAAGTAGTCTGGATAGCAGAGGAGACATGATCAGAAGGTAGAGAGGAACTTGTGAATTTGGAGCAAAAGCAGCAAGACAGTGGCAATGATGTAGGGTATTCTGAAAAAATAAGAAAAAGTAAAGAAAGAAAGAGGAAGAGACTGAGGTAATGACTTAAGGAGAGGGTAAGTGAGAGAGGAATAACTTTGAACTGATGCAGGAAGAAAGGGAAAAAGGAAGTAGCAGAGAAGCTCACCACCTTGAGACTATATAGTACAAAACAAAATGTGCTTGTTAGCAAGAACACAAACAAAAACAAAAACAAACCACATCAAAACAAACAAAAGAAACAAGAAACAACAAACAAAACAACAACAAAAACATCTTAATGGAAAGTTGGGAGGATTATGAGTTATTTCCACTGAGGAGATCAAAATAGATTGTGGGGGTAGATAATCACATCCTCTGGCTCCTGGATGGAGGCACTTCCATCGTGAGGTTACTGGAGGGCCTGGCTTCTGCTGCTCTCAGCTAGAAGTCAGATTCCCAGGCATCTCCCAGTATTCTCATCATGTGGAGGGGGTGCAGACCTTTACTGCCACTGCTTCCTGTGAATACTACCTTTTGGCTTTCCTGGGTTGATACCCTGGGTGCTTTTTCGTCTGCCTGGCCAGACTCCTGTTCCACTTCCTCTAGGGTCCCAGCAGCAGCTGTCAGTCTTGTGAATCCCAGGGAATCTGTGAGAAGAGCTGGCAGATCCTGGGGTAGTGGCTTCCATGAACTATTGGCACCTGGGGCCATCTGTGCCCCAAACTCATGGAGACTAAAAGGAAGATGGCTACCCAGAATGAGACACTACTGGGCAGTCTCCACTCCAAACTTACAGGGCCTGAGGCATTCAGAATGCAAGGCTCCTGGAACTGTCTCTGTCCCAAACTCATGGGGCCTGAGGCAGCCAGAACACAGGGTTCCTGGGACAGTGGTTAGCCGATGGTGCCTCAGCTGAGCCAGTCTCTGACTTGAACCCTGGGCTCTTGGAGCAACTGTGTGGAGCACCCACCTTCTCAAGATGGTGATCTCTCAGGCACATCTAAGTTATGTGCAGTAGTGCAGACCCTGGGTTCAGCTGAGGATTATGGCTCTTCTGACACCAGGATTCTCTGTGCCAATTTGTTCTTCCCTCCCTGTGTGCTGAACCAGCAGTACAAACACCAGGTGATGGTCCTTGCATTGGAGCTGCTTGGCCCCTCTGTGGTTTTACTAGCTTCCTTTATGTGACCAAGCCTCTGAGTCTCTAGTTTTCCTTGTTTGTCTACTAATGAGTTTCAGCCAAGTTTTGCCATTTACCCACCTAGCTGAAAGGTACTGCTCCCGCTGTTGGTGTTCACTTTGTGGAGAAAGTCTCATGCAGCCCTCCCCACAGTCACCATCATCTGATCCACTAGGGAATCTTGATACCTTAATCATTTCAATCTTTTCCAATAAGTCTTGTTATGTGAAAACATTCTGAAACTGAAAGAATGCTGGTTATTACCAAATGAACTCAATTCCTTCATTTCCTACCTATCTATCCTTTAAAGGGTTTGAAAGCTCTCGAAAATCTTATTTAATATTTAAGGAATGAGTGTAGGGTTTAAGATACTGCTAACCCTCTACCAGGATTCTACTAATAGACCCATTTAGTTCTTTTGAAATCACCCCCTACTGAGGTCTTAAGGTCTTTTCCCAGGAGACACCAATATGTTCACCTGAACAGCTCCACACCTGCCAGGTCTCAGTAGCCATGATGGACTGACCTGCTTGCATTTCAATAGATTCTTTTATCTGGATTGGTTCACACTGTTTTAATTTGACTAAATATTTAATCATGGTTGCCAAGATTTAGTCAGTTTCTATGGCTTCGATCTGGTATCCCTTGAGATTGTTTTATTGTTTTGTAGAAAATTGCAAATGTATATTAGATACACCCTTATCACCAGCACTCACTTGTCACTTTGGGCTTCTCTAGGCCATGTAGGTAGAGTTTACACTACAATGGGATTTAGTTTGTGCTTTCATGGGCCCCTATATAGGCCCTTTAAACACAAGTGGATTAACAGCTCCACGTTTAGCATGTCAGCTGATGCCTCAAAGCTGAGTAGGGCAACTCCACCTGCAGTCCTGGATCTTGATGTGCACTTGCACTTGGTCCTGGCAGATCCATGGTTCTCTCCTGCATGAGAGGCTGTCTACTTAATATGAATTCTTGGTTTGTGTTGTTATCTATTCTCACATTTAACCCATCAGGCTCTGACTGTGCTGCTCTGAATGACCCTGGCTTTACTCCATTCATACAAATGCTAATTATCATGCATATTTGTTATGAGTCACAAACCCAGATCAGAAAAATTGTGACCTTCTTTATTTTTCCTTTATACTTTATGAATCAATTTTTTTTTCTTTTTTTTCCACATTTATTAGAAGTATATTGCGATACAGGATACAGATGAGGGGGAAACATTGTCAAAACTGTAGCACTCAATGTGTATAAACTTTGTTAACCAGGGGTAATGCTAACGCATAGATAAGCTACTATGGATTTCATCTACTGCAGTTTCCCTCAGAAGAACTCATATGTTAAATGGGTATCTAGTGTAGGAATAACATCGGCTTCTGGGATGGTTCCCCCATCTTCCCCATCACCAGATTCCTATGAGTTCTTCATATACCCTCCCCCCTCCCCTTCCCCTTCCCTACACCTCCAAGTTACCTAGGGAGCTTTTGCCCCTGTTGCACTGAAAGTCATTCAATTTGAGGCTTTGTTAGGTCAGCCGTCTGTCCTACTGCTTCAACATAAATTCTAGTATCAACAGATGAGAGAAACCATTCAGCCCTTAAGTCTCTGAGCTTGGGAGACTTCACTAAGCATAATTCTGTCCATCTCCATCCATTTGACTTCAAAAGCTATAATATCGTCTTCTCTGATGGCCGAGTAGTATTCCATAGTATATATGAACCAAAGCTTTTGTATCCACTCATCAAGTGAGGGGCATCTGGGTT